>VYZS01082731.1:7293-37467 GCA_013400695.1 Neodrepanis coruscans | reverse complement strand
ATCCTAGCTTCCATCACAAGGACTTTTGGTGCAAATAAAAATGGATGGGGAAAAAGCATAGAGAGACATTTACTAGAAAAGATCTCTTCACAGGAGAGAGTTAATTTCAAACAGAAAATCTAAAAAGTCTATATGCATGTTGTGAAAGAGAAAAAAAAAACCAGCAACAACAAACTAATCAAGTTCCTTGGCTGAAATAAGATTTTAGAAACATGTAGCATTTTCCTGANATCCTAGCTTCCATCACAAGGACTTTTGGTGCAAATAAAAATGGATGGGGAAAAAGCATAGAGAGACATTTACTAGAAAAGATCTCTTCACAGGAGAGAGTTAATTTCAAACAGAAAATCTAAAAAGTCTATATGCATGTTGTGAAAGAGAAAAAAAAAACCAGCAACAACAAACTAATCAAGTTCCTTGGCTGAAATAAGATTTTAGAAACATGTAGCATTTTCCTGAATTAATAAATGTTTTAACAATTTGAAAATCCTAGGTTCATAAAGGCTTTGCACATTATCTGCAGCAACAGCAACTTTATGCATGCATGAACTTAATGAACCAACCCGTAAAAACAAAGAAGATTATTAATAAGACATTTGCTCAAGGCAGGCCAAATGAGTTGCTTCTGAGAACATCAGAGAAAAGTCTTTAATGATAGGCAGGGAAGCACAGCTGCAGATTTGTTTTTGTACAAAGATAGCGGTCAGTGGATTTATTGCTGGGTAACAAAATATTTGGGTATAAATATTTAAATACATGCTTTATTTCCTTTCTTTTTATTTTCTTTTTATGCTCTTTCCCCACCTCTTTCCTTTCCTTGTTCTTATGATTTTTGGGGGGTTTTGTTCCCTAGAATTAATTTTATTCACTCTTTCTGAAATGTTTCAACTTACTTTTTAACAACTTCTGGGTCAGTGTAATCTGAAGTGAGCTTGGTATCCTTCTGAATGTTAGTTATCATTTTGAGTCACTTCTTTCCAATGTTGTGCCTTGTTTTTACTGTGTTTATGGAGATATTAATGCTCTGGATAGAGTGAAATTATTTTCCTTAAATATAAGCAGAAAAAGACCAACATTTAACATTTGGGTCAAGGTGTTTCACAACTATCTTCACCTTCAATGAACCACTATTTCTTTTCAAGGGCTGAGTGATTTGAACTTCTTGATTTTGAAACCTATCAACAGTCTTTTTTGACTGGTCTACACAGGTCTCATATAACTATTCAGATCTAAAGAAATTATTTGTGTTCTCTCTCTCAAAACCTTAATCTTATAGAGCCGTAATCTTTCAGCACAGTACAAACAATATTATAGCAAATCATAAGTAGATTATAAATGAGGTATGACCCATACCTATATCTTGGAAAAGAAATATTTTTCATTGCATTTTAAAATTACTTTTGTAAATTATAGAAATTTACTACTCTCTCATTTTATTCCAACTTGAAATGAGAAATATTGAAATATACATTTTCGCTAATCAAAACTATAGAAAAAATTCCTGAGGGAATGTTGTCCTTAGTTTTCTAACTCACTTACTGAATTGCATCAATCTGGTTGGCTTGGAACAGCAAATAAATCCAAAGCACCTTCTCCACCACCTTGCCTCCCCAAGGCCCCCCCAAAAATTATCAAATCCCTCATATACTTTTTTGCGAAGTGGATATTTGGAAGATGGTATGTGCAAGGGCTTTTTTTATATGGTGTTTGTGATAATGATGTTTACTTTATTTTGAACATCTAAAAAGATGTATGTGTCAAGGACAGACGATTGCACAAACAGATGCTTTCTAGAAAACAAACCTAAAATAGAAAGAAAAAGTAGAAAGAAAACTGAATAAATCCAAAACAAGAAATTAAGGAGGATACTGTATGCATGGGTGTATAGAAAAGATTATATTAAAAAGAAAAGTCATAATGAAATTACCACAAACGATATCCATGAAATTAGTATCTGATTGGAAACTACAAATTTATTGTGGAATGTGCATTATTCGGAATCTCATGTAAATATTAGCAAAGAGGAGACTCATCACAAGAACTTAGTTGTATATATTTGAATTCTAAGCCTATTTTGCTTCATGATCTTATCATTGTGAGTAAAATACAGGACAAATATTGCCAGAGAATAAAATCCTTCTGTTTTTACCTGACAGAACTAATTGAGCTTGGAAGAAATAATAGCTATTCTGGACTGCTACTGCAGAAATTGTGTCAGCATTTTCAGTCACTGAATGAAGCTCAGTGATGAAGTTCTGCAGTCTCACTCCAGGTGGGTTAAGCAGGTGGTTTCATGGCTGTTATTTATATGTTTCTTTAAGGTAATAAGCTTTTATTTTTTCCATAATTCTTTATCTCTCTATTGTGTTTTTCTGAACCCCGGCTACTTAGGACAAGATCTGGCTCTGTACTTTACTGCTTCATCAACACAATAGCACACTCTGTGTGATACAATCACACCTGTGATTTACATCACAAGAGGTAAAACTTAACAGTCCATGAAATTTATTGCATATTGTTTGATTCATTTGTATTGAGCCATATAGAACACAAGCTAAATTGTAAATTTATCTCATATTGTTTTCAGAATTAATGATTGGTCATAGTTCACATGCAAATCTGGAGCTGCAGTGAGAATTTTAACTGCTTCATAAAAGTTAATGTCAGAGGTTTTCTGATGACTGCATCCATCTTCTTTAGCGGATTAATTTATTATTTATTTATTTATTTATTTTTCTAGAACAAGTTTCATGGAAACCGTTCTTTCTTACATATTTTCTATAGCCCTAATACATCATTTTATTTTTAGACCTCTTCCTCTTATTTTGCTAAGTAGCATGAGGAAGTGTTATGGGTTAAATTCCTTTTGGTGAAATTTTCCCATTGCTACCATGATCTGTTAGCAAAACTGAAGAAGGGAAAAGGTAACTCACTAAGCTAAGAATAGAATTCCTCAGTGGGAGGTGGGGTGGAAGACTTCCTTGTTTTCGGCCTGAGAGCTAATGGCCCTGATAGTCGGGTGGCAGGGAGATTCCCACTCTAGATTGTTGTGCAGGGCAAGGGAAGGCAACACCACTGAGTGCTGAAACAAGAGGGCTGGATGGGTGGAGTATGCCTGCCTTTTCTCCCCCCTCAGTCTGGACGATAAAAAACTCTGTGGCTTACCAGTCCAGCTCATGGTTTTTCAGGAGCAACTCCTGGGAGAGGGCCCAGCACTGTCTCACTGATGCTGTGGTTTCTCACAGTGCTCTCCCTCTTGCCCCAGCAAATGGAGGAGAGGTCCTGACTGCTGTCCCATGACCAGATTGCCTCTGCTGCTGCCTCTGCCTCATCTAGCCAAGCTCCCATGTCCAGGTGGACCCTGCAGCAGCACCCAGAGAGAGAAAGGACAGCACTGTCTGTACCAGCCAAGTTCAGAGGCAGCCTGTCTGCCTTTCCCCATCTCCTGCTGTTCCTGTATTGAACTAGTGACTCACCCATCTCAGCAGTAAAACAGGGGGAACCCCCAGCATGTATGGTGAGCTTGCAGGACCTGTCTGTTTCCCCAACACCTGTAACCACATTGAGGGAAAATACACGGAGGTTTACAGGTAGTTTGTTGGGGTGATATTTTTTGTTACTCTTGTGTTACTGCTTGTTCCATTTTTTTTATTCTCTATATATATTTCAGTAAATCATTGTTCCATGCTTTTTCTACATTTTTGACTGTAAGCCTCTTGTTTCGAAGAGTATAGCAAGGAGGAGGAGGAGTTTCTTTCAACTCCAGTAATGTTCCCAACTTCTTTGGCAGATGTTGTCTTAACCTTAAACAGGAACGGTCGATAAAAGCAAAATATTTCCTTCCACTCAATAACATCAAATTTCATGTTCCATTTTCCTGTCCATTTTTCTATCTGCGGAAAAACACATGATTCTTAAGTGTGTTTCTTGATGTATACTTTCCTCTCTTACTTCAAATTGTTGACACTATTCAGGTCCAGATATATTTAAAACTATCTCAGTCAAAATGCTGGGATGTTCTTAGGAACAGGCCTGTATACATCAAGGAGAGGTATAAGAAAATCATGAATGAGAGGGATAAGAATGAAAGTGTTGTAAAGGGAAGGCAGTTAGGGTTTAGTAAAGGAAACCTACCAAGACCAAGTGCATTGCTTGCTGAAGCCATATATATTTGATACTGAAGTATTNTCTATTGTGTTTTTCTGAACCCCGGCTACTTAGGACAAGATCTGGCTCTGTACTTTACTGCTTCATCAACACAATAGCACACTCTGTGTGATACAATCACACCTGTGATTTACATCACAAGAGGTAAAACTTAACAGTCCATGAAATTTATTGCATATTGTTTGATTCATTTGTATTGAGCCATATAGAACACAAGCTAAATTGTAAATTTATCTCATATTGTTTTCAGAATTAATGATTGGTCATAGTTCACATGCAAATCTGGAGCTGCAGTGAGAATTTTAACTGCTTCATAAAAGTTAATGTCAGAGGTTTTCTGATGACTGCATCCATCTTCTTTAGCGGATTAATTTATTATTTATTTATTTATTTATTTTTCTAGAACAAGTTTCATGGAAACAGTTCTTTCTTACATATTTTCTATAGCCCTAATACATCATTTTATTTTTAGACCTCTTCCTCTTATTTTGCTAAGTAGCATGAGGAAGTGTTATGGGTTAAATTCCTTTTGGTGAAATTTTCCCATTGCTACCATGATCTGTTAGCAAAACTGAAGAAGGGAAAAGGTAACTCACTAAGCTAAGAATAGAATTCCTCAGTGGGAGGTGGGGTGGAAGACTTCCTTGTTTTCGGCCTGAGAGCTAATGGCCCTGATAGTCGGGTGGCAGGGAGATTCCCACTCTAGATTGTTGTGCAGGGCAAGGGAAGGCAACACCACTGAGTGCTGAAACAAGAGGGCTGGATGGGTGGAGTATGCCTGCCTTTTCTCCCCCCTCACTCTGGACGATAAAAAACTCTGTGGCTTACCAGTCCAGCTCATGGTTTTTCAGGAGCAACTCCTGGGAGAGGGCCCAGCACTGTCTCACTGATGCTGTGGTTTCTCACAGTGCTCTCCCTCTTGCCCCAGCAAATGGAGGAGAGGTCCTGACTGCTGTCCCATGACCAGATTGCCTCTGCTGCTGCCTCTGCCTCATCTAGCCAAGCTCCCATGTCNTCTGGACGATAAAAAACTCTGTGGCTTACCAGTCCAGCTCATGGTTTTTCAGGAGCAACTCCTGGGAGAGGGCCCAGCACTGTCTCACTGATGCTGTGGTTTCTCACAGTGCTCTCCCTCTTGCCCCAGCAAATGGAGGAGAGGTCCTGACTGCTGTCCCATGACCAGATTGCCTCTGCTGCTGCCTCTGCCTCATCTAGCCAAGCTCCCATGTCCAGGTGGACCCTGCAGCAGCACCCAGAGAGAGAAAGGACAGCACTGTCTGTACCAGCCAAGTTCAGAGGCAGCCTGTCTGCCTTTCCCCATCTCCTGCTGTTCCTGTATTGAACTAGTGACTCACCCATCTCAGCAGTAAAACAGGGGGAACCCCCAGCATGTATGGTGAGCTTGCAGGACCTGTCTGTTTCCCCAACACCTGTAACCACATTGAGGGAAAATACACGGAGGTTTACAGGTAGTTTGTTGGGGTGATATTTTTTGTTACTCTTGTGTTACTGCTTGTTCCATTTTTTTTATTCTCTATATATATTTCAGTAAATCATTGTTCCATGCTTTTTCTACATTTTTGACTGTAAGCCTCTTGTTTCGAAGAGTATAGCAAGGAGGAGGAGGAGTTTCTTTCAACTCCAGTAATGTTCCCAACTTCTTTGGCAGATGTTGTCTTAACCTTAAACAGGAACGGTCGATAAAAGCAAAATATTTCCTTCCACTCAATAACATCAAATTTCATGTTCCATTTTCCTGTCCATTTTTCTATCTGCGGAAAAACACATGATTCTTAAGTGTGTTTCTTGATGTATACTTTCCTCTCTTACTTCAAATTGTTGACACTATTCAGGTCCAGATATATTTAAAACTATCTCAGTCAAAATGCTGGGATGTTCTTAGGAACAGGCCTGTATACATCAAGGAGAGGTATAAGAAAATCATGAATGAGAGGGATAAGAATGAAAGTGTTGTAAAGGGAAGGCAGTTAGGGTTTAGTAAAGGAAACCTACCAAGACCAAGTGCATTGCTTGCTGAAGCCATATATATTTGATACTGAAGTATTAGAGGATGAAGCTCTTGCTAATGGCATGCACTCAGTAGTCAGCAAACATTACTCCTTCTTTCTCAACATCGATCGGTTTAAGTGATTTGGTCATTCTCAGTCTTTTGGACTGATATGAATAACAGAGGGGAAAAAGTGTTAAAGTTATTTGCATCAATGGAAACATCATCCCTCAGAAAATGACTGCTGCATGAACACTGGAAACACAAAGGAAGGACCTGGTCTGAGGAGAACTAGCTGAGCTGGGTTGAGCTTTTCCTCACCACATATTCTTCACAGCCTTGGGAATGTCACTTAGGGCAAGATGCACAAAGTCTGTTTTGATGCCTAAAAAGAGAATTCTGTGTAATGTGGAGATTCAAGCATAAAGAGCAGTTTACTCAGTCACCCACAGCCCCTTCTATCACAACTGCTCCTACCAAATAGTAGATGCTCCAAATCTCACTAGATCTGAAAGATCCTAAGAATTGATGTTCATTGAGAGGTGTATAAATAATCACTTAAAAAATCTGTAGCAATTCATATGCAAAAAGGAGAGAAGGCTTGACCCTGCCCAAAGGCCAAGTGGTGTCTGTTGGGTGTGTTCTCAGCAGGCTGTAGGCTCCTTTACAGAACAAAGACATGGCACTGATATTTCCACCCGAAAGCAAAGGATCATCATAACTGATCTTCTGCACAACAGATTTTGTTAAATATAATTTAAGTAAGATACAGAAACTGAGGATATAGAGGAAATTGAACAGGAATACTAACCGTATACTGCCCAAAATCAAAAACATATTAGTCACAGACCTAGAAAAAATCAAATAGGCTGACTTCATAACCAGTTGTAAGGATGTGGTTCCGATAGTTCAAAGCATGATGATCACAAGATGTATTTTTCTACTGTGCTAAGTTCAAACTGGCAAGATTGTCACTTTTAATGTTTGTTAGAATGGTACAGGAAATGAGCTCCAAAGTAGGCAGATTACTGCAAACTAATGCATAATTATAATACTTTCAAACAGGTAACATCTGATTTGTTACAGAAAACAAAATCACATTTCATTAAAGGTGTTCAAAAGATATGTCTCTCCTTCTTTACATATCTGTTTGCACAAGGATAGTTTTTCCATATCAGTGTTGAACATTCTTTCTAAATTAAGCAGTGGATATCACTAAATTATCTACTGCTTCCTTTTTATATTGATACAAAATCAGGACAAAAAAAAAGATTGCAATATTTCATTTTGAAAACAGTTTTTCTGAAATTAATAATACAGTTTAGTAATATCAAGTAACTGTGTGAAAATTTAAAGCTTTTAATCCATTTACTTCAGGAAGAGGGAGAACTGAGTAATACTGAAGCTATTTCTTCTCCTTGAGGTGTAGTAAAATTTTAACTAGCCCCATTACCTCTTACCACAATCACTAAAATATATGTGAAATGTATGTGATATATAATCATTATTTTTAATTGTTAACACTCAAAATAACACATCAGTTATCAAGAGAACAATTCAACATTCATAATGAACATTCAGAAACTTTCTAATCTTTGCCTTCTGAAAAGAACTTTTTTTTAAATTTTCATTTCTTAAACATCATATTCACTTTTTGTGGAAAATGGGAAAATGTTGAATCCCACAGGTTTCAAGATTTGAAATGTATATTAAGCCTGCTTATAGCTTAATTTGTTACAGGTAGAGACTCTGAAATATCATTACATTAGGTAGATATGATTTTTCTAAAAGCAAAAACTAGATATAATAAAATAACAGTTAAAAAACAATAACAAAAAGAATCATGTAACAGTTGAATTATTTATCTGCCAAGGGCTCCAAAAAGTTAAGTAACCCCACTTGGGGTAAGCAAAAGTATGTCAGTCCAGTGCTCGGGCTTGTGTCTGGCCTTGTTTACCAGTACAGACATAGCTTTGTCATTCATTTCCAATGTTATGACAGATTTGCAGTTAAACACTGTCATTTTACTCAACTGCTTGATGCTGTAATTTTCTAGACTAGAACTAAGTCATGCTTACCTCCCTCACAGCTGTAGGAAGTAAGTTTATCCCATCTAAGTGCTTTTGGGTCATTAAATAAACATGTGGAGTTTTAGTAAAAATTTAGTTTTTAAGTTAAAGATGATGTGGATATTTATTTAAAAATAATTCTCATTAGAATAACTTTTATTTTAAATTTAATAATGAGAAGCTCTGAACAGATAAAAATTTTAGATTGAGATTACCACGTAGCACTCAATACCACTGTGGGCACAAGGAGTACGTTATTTCAAAGTCTTTACGTTTTGTTCCATGCAACTTTTGTATTATCTTTTCTTTTTTACTCCTAAATATAAGTGGTAAACAAGTAGTCAACAACTATCACAAAAGTATTTCCTTATGCCTAAAGTTTCAAGATGTTGACAAAAATCATATTCACAAAAATACTGTTTAAAAAAGAAAATACCCTCTCTGAGGGAAAAAAAAGACCAAGGCATGGCAGAAGCCTTTGATCAATCCCCACAATGTCCTCATGCTCAGAAAGTTAGATATATCCTAAATGTATCAAATTAGCTGAGCCATTCCCAGGTTTTCTCTACAAAATAGGACTAGGACATCCTCAACAGTGACATATCGACAATTTCTGGACATTTCTGCAACTTCTCCAGTCACTCTATTGGAGATTCAGGAATCATCACGTGTTTCAATAGCTTTATACTTCATTTTTTTTCACCATGTGAAAGAGATTTCCAAACAGGAAATCTTGACATTTTCCACAAGGCAGAAAGTGAGGAGCATCTGAGCATCTTGCTGAAAGCCTGGTCCCTGAGTTTTCTTTTACAGGGAGTATTCTCTCAAAAAACAAGGGAGGATGTGCTATCCCACACTTGAATATTAAATAAAAATGCTATATAAGACATATCGAAGGCAAAACTCCTTCCTTAGCTTTGTCAACTATTTAAAAATCTCCACAACTTAATTCCCAATTATTGCTTGCCTGTTATTTATTATTTAAAAAAAATTTTACTTGAGATTTTTCTAGAACACTAAAATGTGCCTAATGAGCTTATTTTTTCCAAACTTCTTCATTCATCACAGACTAGAAAAACTTCACTAATTTTATTTAATGCCTGCATTATAATTTCCTCATAAGAAAAGTTTCACAACTTCACTATGAAGTTGCTCGCCTACTTCAATATACTGTTTCAGTCAATTTTTCATAATATGTGATTTAAAATTCAAGGACAAAAAATGTTAGATAGATCAGTCTAGATGAACAACATTATTTTAACTTACAAATTAGAATCTTTCTGAATTACAAAAAATTGTCATATACTAACATTTTATACAGAAACCCTAGATAATTACAATGTCTGTGACAGCATGTGAAATTCTTTTCAGTACTTTGTTAAATGTCTGTGAATGCTAAGATTTAAATAAAATTTTATAATTTTTATGATATAATCTTTAAATTTTTATTATTTGGTACTAAATTGAACTACAGAGATTTAGTTATATTTCATCATTTTATTTTGGGGGTAGCAGAGACTAAAAGTCATCAGGGTACCAATTAAGAAAACATTTAATTGAAAATTATTGAAGTCTAAGGGGATCGTGTGTATGTGTGTTCATGAAACAAGTGGATTGAAAAAACTAAATTCTCAAATACGATTTCTCCCAGAGTTCATACATAACACTATTTTCCTAGCCAAAATCAAATTGGCAACTAATGTGTGCAGTATTATTTGGTGCAAATTATCATTAGTGTCTTATTTTAAGTAATTAAAGCATTTGAATATATTCAAATAAACATAAACCCATTTACTTTTGTTACTGTGGAAGAAAGGTTAAGACAAAGAAGCTAATAAATCAAATAATTGTAATGGTGTGCTATGTCTCATATGAAAAGTGATTTTTTATCTCTTACAAAAGATAGTTGTATTACAAATGCTTTCTCTAACAATTTCACTATTGTATTGTTTGAGCATATAAAGAGGGATGAATGCATATGTATAATAAAGTGATTATAAATCTGTTTTTAAATACATTCATCTCAAAAAAACATTTCAGAAATTAGTTAGAAATGCTTAGAAAATTCATGTACACAAACATGCAGTTTAGAGATATGAAACATTCTACTGAGATAAAACAAAGCTATTGGGGAAGCAGTAGATCTGCAATGCAAGGCAGTTCAAGGTAAGAAGTATATCCATAAAACTAGTAATTTTACTTAAGTCTCTTAAGAAAACAAGCAGTAAATACCTACATACCTACAGTTTTGTAGAGTAACAGAACCCTATGTACAAGAGGCATCTCTGTACACTAAATAAGTCAAAAGAATTTTAGTGATTCTAGCTAAGGTGAAAGAAAGAATAATCTTTGCTCTGTCTAGTAGAGCTGGAGGAATCAGCTGAGAACATTTTAGAGAAAAGATTCCATTTTATCTATAGAGTTATATCAGCCATATATAAAAGGTAACTTCAACCCTAGACCACTGTGGACACAATTTGCAGAAACAGTTTCCTGCTTCTGAAAACTACATAAAAGATAAATAGCCAATCTTCTGCTGTATTTTGGAAAATGAAATAACTAAGCATAACTCTTCCTAAACTACCTATAATGAAACAAAGATAGACATAGATAGATAGATAGATAGATAGATAGATAGATAGATAGATAGATAGACAGATGGATAGATAGACAGACTTGTACATGCATATGCATTTATACAGACCGAGAGACACCAAAATTGCCTGATTTTGACAACAACCACTTATCTTTATAGATATCACAATGTGCTGCATCTCTGTTTATATTTGTCAATCAAATAACTGACAATAGAAACTGAAAAGCAAAGGCTTTGGTAAGACCTCATTGAGGCCTTCCAGTACTTTAAGGGATGGAGAGATACTTTTTATAAAGACAGATAGTAACACAACAAGGGACAATGGTTGTGAACTGAAATGGGAAAGATTTTGATTAGGTGATGTTAGGAAGAAATTCTTTATTCAGAGGGTGGTGAGGCAATGGAACACATTGACCAGAGAAGCAGTGAATGCCCCATCCCTGGCAGTGTTCAAGGACAGGTTGGATGAAGCCCTGAACAACATAATCATGGCCTGCCTACTCATGGTAGGGAAATTGGAAGTAGGTGGTCTTAAAGGTGACTTCCAACACAAGACATTTCATGATTTTATGAAATAAGAAGCTCAAATAGTTCAGTTGTCATTTCTCTGCTTCCATATTTACAACTAGAAAGGTATCATATTTTCAAACAGGCAGAGGATAAAGGTACAAAGTTGGGTTTTTTTTCTTTTCATAAACACCTTTGCAATATATACTTAGTCACTAGCCAATTCTACAGAATGGATTGAGGTTTTTTTGGCAGAATACTTCAGGTTTTGGCCTCCTCAAAAGCTAAATCTACCCAAGATGTGCTTCAAGCAGTGTTGTAAGCCCACTGATTTTTTAAGTCAATACACACACACACACACACATTTCATGCCTTGCTGGAGGTGTGCCACTGTTTGTTGTGTGCCTGCTTGTGGTGGTTTTACCACAAATTTAGCAATTTTGGACAAGAGATTCTGAGAGGAGTCACAAACACACCCCAAAAATGAAGAAAACACACAAATATCACAGTTTATTTCGCGTACACACAAAAACCGACAAATAAAGTGCAAACAGACAAAAAATTAAGTTTCCCATGGCCCGTTTTTGAGGTGAGGATGCTCTGGAGATAGTGCTTGTCTCTCTCTGGGCCCCGGAGAGACGCCGGGGTAGTTAGAGGAAGCACGTGGTCTGAGGACCCCCTTAGCAGCGAGCTTCTTCCCGGCTTTGACTGAAGGAGAAAGCTCAAGAAAATTAGAAAACCGTTCGCAATCCCCTCCCTCCCCTTCTCGTTAGCCTAAGGAGGGATTTAGTGCTGATGGAGGTAGAGATGTGGTCTCTGGACCCCGGCAATAGTCGCCGATGATTACCAGATAACTCACCCCGCGGGAAAAGAAAAAAAAAAACCACAATGGGAAAAAAAAAACCAAAACAGAAGGGAAGAAACAACCCTCCTCCCCGAAGAAGAGAATCCGCCTCCCAGAAATTCACGAGGAAGAGAGAAAGGAGATCCACCCCACCATAAAGAGAAGAGGAAAAGAAAGAAAGAAAAAAGAAACTGATCATGAAAGATGTGCTCAGAAGAATGGCTCCCCCTCCCCAAAATGCTCACCAGACCGCCGCAGCAGAATCCCCAACTCAGTTTTCACGTGGGCGTATGTCCCAGTGAAAACGAGAGACGATGTTGCTCCTGCCGAGTCCACGGCCGTTTTATAGGGGAATAACGTTCCGCCCATGTGGGGGTGGCCCCTAGGGGCCGGCCCTCATCTCATTGGTCAGCACTCCCGGGGGTCCGCCCCGTGTCTGCAGTGGCTCACGGGAAACGCCACAGCCGCCCGGAAGTGGTGCGCAGGCCGGAACTTTACATCCGGTGATGGCGGCGCCCAGAACCACATGGCTGCCACGCCCCTCCCCCGCTGCCGGGAAAAGGGGCCTCCGCTGGCTGCGCCGCAGCCGCCAGCGGGGACAGCGCCAATGGGGCCAGGCAGCGCCAGGCAGTTCAGAAGCCCCGGGCTCGGCCGGGGCATCAAGGACAGCAGCGCGGGCAGTGGCAGTGCAGCCACACAGCCCACCCCAGCACAGCCTCCCTCGCTCCACGGGGCCGCGCCGCCCAGCTGCCGCCACCGCTCTCGCCACCGCCCCCACTCGGGGCCCAGCCACTGCCGGCGCTGGGCAAAGCTGCCGCTCCGTGCTCACCACTGTCCCGTGGCCGCCACTGCTGCCGCTGCCGGCTCACCCGCAGCCCTGGCAGCTCCCCGGGGCTCCGCACTGCAGGCCCCGGCTGCAGGCACGGCCCGCCCGGCTCTGCGCTGCTGCCGCTCGCACTCCCAGGCGAGTGGACGCCCAAGGATGGAGGGAGGCAGTGGCGGGGGGAACCACAGCAATGGCCGGGCAACCCTAGCAGCCAGCCCCTCCCACGCCGCTTTGTGCTCCGGCCCCACCTTGGCGGGGTGGAAGAGAAAGGCCACCGAAATGACGCGGGCACCGCCCGCAGCCCCGCACCCCTGGCTCCCCCACCGTAGGAAACAAAAAGGCACGTTTTATTTCACTTTTGCTTTCACCCCACGACACTGCTTCTTAAAAACTATTTGGAAAGTGTTCATTCATTAAAAAAATTATCCCCAGAAATAAATTCAAATTGTCTGAAGCTTGTGTTTTACGCTAATGTCTGTGGAACTTGTGGTTTTGTTTATTTAGAACAATTATCTTAATTTGTAACAGCAGCTTCCAAAAATACTTTATTATTCATTCAAATTCTTCTGCATTTTAAATACCCTTCCAAGCAGCCATGACCTAATACAGCCCTAATGAATACTTGTATTTTCCACACTGAATTCCCATTCTAATTCATAATGTAGTTTTGTATTTTATCCCCTTTGTTATTCAAATGGACTTCTGATAAGTGAATATGAGCCCCTATTTAGTTTTAATTAATTGCACAGAGTAATCAGATATCGCCAAATGACTGTGTAGTGTCTACAAAGCTTATATATATTCATCTTCTTTTTTGCATTTTTCAGATTTAAATATGTATAAAATACACATATCACTCAATTCAAATATAAAACATAGTTAATAAAGATGTCAGTAATGACCTGGTACAGAAAATGAGGCATTTATTATTCTACAGACATCCACAGCTGTTGGATGTTTTTTACATCTGAAAGCAGCATTCTGAAGCCATCTTAAAAGTTAATATAACAAATTGACATAGATCTACTCTCATTTATTACATTTCAGTAAGTGAGAACAGATCTACAGGAATTCTTCACATAGTTAATTAGATTTGCCTTTGGCAATGTCTGTGGTGTGTATCTAGAACATTAAACGAACTGTTGCCATCAAACTTCATTAACAGGAAAGCAGTGGTTTATCTGATGCATTTTCATGTTCACATATCAGCTTCAGATTAGATTGAGTTCTCATATAAATAAGTTCAGCTTAATTTAGCTCAGCAGAAATGTACCCAAAATAAGATCAGCTTTAATTCAGCCTGTTGTGTCATTTGAGGTTACATATTATCTTAAAGTCCAAGTACAATTTTCACAAAATGATCTCTGTAATGAACACTTTGAGGTTTTAATTCTTGTTTATAAAAAATCATCAACATTTGATCTAAATCTAAAGAGGCAGGATTACTTCTGTATTGTTTGAAGTTCTATGAGAAAAGAAATTAGTCTCATGACAGTGAACAGTATGAAATAGTAATAACAAGATCTCCCAGTACCATTTGACTATATGCCAATGGAAATGCAAAGATGTGGAGAAAAGTGTCGTTACAAGTCTGAACTATATGTGGGAATACAAAGAGACTAGATGAATGAAGGGAAAATAGGAAAAGAAGATGAGAGAGATTAAAAAGAATTGAAAAATACATAGATGTGAAATACAGCAAAATCAATTAAAAAGATGTAAGCCAAAGAAAAATAAGCTTTTTGGAGATAACGTGCAAAGTTTGCTGAGATGGAAGTGTCCTGAGCTGGCTAGTGATAGAATATATTGCTTTTATCTTAGCTGGTTCAAAAAATATGTGGAGTGTTTCATTTGGCTTCAAAGTGATAACATTTCTCAGTAGAATGGTTTATTAAAATAACCTTGTAATTAATGGGAGCTGACACCAAGCTACAGGATTATAGATTTACTATTCCAGATCTCCTCATTTCCCTCCTCTATATGACAGAAAGAGAAGGGCATAAACAAGTCTCCACAAGTAGTAGCTAAAGATGCCTTCTGGAGAGTCTATGCTCATTTAAGAGATAAGAAAATTCTTGTTTGTGTATCTGATGCTGCTTGAACTTGTATTATCATAGAATCACAGAATGACTTGAACTGGAATGGACCTTAAACATCATCTACTTCCAAACCCCTGCTATTGGCACACACACCTTCCACTAGGCCAGGTTGCTCAAAGGCCCATTCAGCTTGGCCTTGAATAATTCCAGGGATGAGACATCCACAACTTCTCTGGGATCCTGTTGCAGTACCTCATCACTCTCACAGTAAAGAATTTCTCCTTAATATCTAATCAAAACCTATCGTCTCTCAGTTTAGGTCTAATTTTGAGACAGCTTAATTTTAAGATAAATGTGTCCAATATGATGAGGTGGGCATGCAGGAAATAGCATCTGTGGCTCATTGCTACAGCCACCTAGTACATTTGTACAAGAATCAGGTAAAAACATTTGCTGTTTCTGATTAAAGGTAGCTACAGCTGATTGTCACTTTGGAGATAACAGGTATCTTCTCACTGGAATTTTAAACATCCTGTTATAATTAACATTTATCATATGTCTCATATGCCAGGATGAGATGGGATTGGATGGAGACCTTACTCTTCAAAGTGTTTTTTCAACTGGTTTACTCATTCAAATTTAGTACATTTCATGATATGCTATTTCAGTTTCATCTTTAATGGACAAATGCTCGCACAGACTGTAAATACACCCTACAGAACACTATCCTTCTTGCCAGCAGTCTAAACACAGAGCCTTAAAAGATGTAAGTTACAAAGAAGAAATATTTTTCTCTTTTTTTTTTATCCCCTTTCTTTTTAACAATCCATCTTCAGAGTTCTACTGCTGAAAAAATGATTTTGACTAGAGGTTGCCTTTCATGACAGCAAAGAGAATATTTTCATTGCCTAAAGCTGTAAACTTGATACCAACAGCCTATTTAAACTGGAATTAAAAAAAAAAAAATTTGAAACTAATAATAAATTATAGAATTGTTTGAATGTTTTACATGAGGAAAAATTGTGTTTGAAACTAACAGTGGTCCCTTCTCTGGGGCACGCACAAGAGCAAAAGATTCACTTGAAATTAAACTTCTCTACAATTCCTAGGTAAACTGCATTTTAAAAGCCTTAGGATATGTACTGAGAAATGCATCTTCAAGGGTGAAATATTATGGATGGTTAATTTATGTCCAGTGACTAGGTTGCTCCGTAACAGATTTGAATAGTGGGGGATTGTTTAGGGTTTTGTTATTTAGAGTGGTCACAATGCTTTTCTCAAGTGCACTAACCAAAAAATGGAATACTTTTTAACTGAAAGCAAGTGAAAAAACACAATTATGCCTAGAATGAATTTCACGATAGGATGTTAAATGATTGATGTTTAGTAATTTAGCTACCGAATAAGATGTGTTGTTAGGGTTAGCTGTGGCATCTTTTTTCATTTCATTGTAAGGCAAGCCTGTTATTTAGGGAAATAAATTGAGAGAGGAACAGTGAGGTTATACACCTCAATGAATAGTATCTTGCAGGTCCCTTGGCTCTTTGTGTTGCGTGCTTTTAGCTTGCAGAACTTTGTATTTTGTAAGAAAGAGAAAACATTTATAATTGCAAGGCAAATGCTATGGGAAAAGCATACTTAAAAGCATTGTTACTATTGAGTGTGTTTTTCAGTTGCTATGAATAGTTTTCCGAGACATAGCTAAAACTCCTTGTTAGCTAAGAATACTGAAAAAAAACCCCTCTAACAACTACAAAAAATATTCTGAAGGTTATCACAATATCAAAAACAATCTTCAGAGTACTTGGTGTTGGTACTCGATCTTGACTTTATCAGTAGTGTTGGAATTTACCTTGATTTCATTGTTCTGATATTTGAATATCATCCAAATTTTTATGTGCTTATCTTCAGAATCAATGTGGGATTTTAGTATGTCTTCTCACATTCCTTTTAGAAACTGAGAACACTGATTATTGAAGACTGATTAAATATTCCAAGATCACAAAGGAAACCAGAATTAGACCTTGGGATTTTCCTCATTCAGACAATGCCCAGGCCTTAAATTTCTTCTTCCTGTTATCTGTCCAGGTGACTAAACAAAAACACTTTTATGAGCATAATCATGGTATAAAATGAGATAGTTAGGTGATAAAAGCTCTTCTGCACATTCACAAAGGAGTACAAAAGGACAGTGCGGAAGGTGGGGAGAGCCCAAAAAACACCCTGCTCCAGCTACTTCCAGGCCCACCACAGGAGCCATCAACCCATCTCAACAAGCCTAGAGAGCACAAGGGCACAATAACAGGTGGAAATCCTTAATAAGGACCACCCTGATGGAATACTGGGGATGAAACACTAGATACAAACCAGCAACATACACTTGTAGCAACGAAAGCCAACCATACCCTGGGCTGCATGAAAAGAAATGTGAATGTCAGGCCAAGGGGAGTGATTTTGCCCCTCTACTCTGTGTTTGTGAGAGCCAAGCTGGAGTACTGAGTCCAGCTCTAGGCCTCCAACACAAGAAAAATGTTGACCTGTTAGAGCAGGTCCAGGGGAAAGCCACGAAAATTATTAGAGGGACAGAACACCCTCTGACCAGAAAGACTGAGAGTTGGATAAGGCTCCAGGGAGACTTACTGTGCCTTTTCAATAACTAAAGGAGCAAGTGGTGGTTTGACCTTGCCCAACCAACAGGTGCCTCTCCAAGCACTCTATCGTTCCACTCCTCAATCAGATATGAAAAGAAAATATGACAACAAGTCCATAGGTCAAGATGAGGATAGAGAGATCACTCAACAATTACTCTCATAGTCAAAAAAGACTCAACTTGGGAAAATTAATTTAATTTATTGTCAATCAAATCAGAGTAGGATAATGAGAAATAAGAAAAAAAATCTTAAAACATGCTCACCTCTCCTTTCTTCCTAGGCTCAACTTCACTCCAGATTTCTATACCTTCTACCCACAAGCAACACAGGCGATGGGAGAATGGGGGGTCAGTCAGTTCATCACCGATTGTCTCTGCCACTCCTTTCTCTTCATGCTCTTCTCCCGCTCCACTGTGGTGTGCCACCTACAGGAGACAGTCCTCCACTAATTTCTTGAACATGAGTCCTTCCCATGAGCAGCATTTCATAGAATCATAGAGTCATAAAATAGTTTGAGTTGGAAAGGACATCTTAAAGATCATCTAGTCTAACGCTCCTGCAATGAGCAGGAAAAACCTGTACCAGTGTGAGTTTCTCTCTCCTTGGTCCACAGGTCCTGCCAGGAGCCTGCTGCAGCAGACTTCCCATGAGGCTACAGCTTCCTTCAGAGCACATGCACCTGCTTTGATGTGAGGTTGTCCACAAGCTGCAGGTGGATATCTACTCCAGCTGCAGGGGCACAGCCTGCCTCATCACGATCATCACCATAGGGTGCAGGAGAATCTCTGCTTCAGTACCTCCACACCCTCCTTTTTTACTGGCCTTGGTGTCTGCAGAGCTGCTTCTCTCACATATTCTCACTCCTCTCATCCAGTTGCTGTCATGCAGAAGTTTTTCCCCTCTCCTAAAATATATTATCCCAGAGACACTACCACTGTTAATGATGGGCTCAGCCTCAGCCAGTGGCACGTCCATCTTAGAGATGTCTAGAACCAGCTCCACCTGACATGTGGGAAGTTTCTAGCACCTTCCCCCAGAAACCACTCCTGCAACGCACCCACTTCCATAACCTTGCCAGGCAAATGCAATACTGGGTTTCATAAGGCAGATGAAAAGAGATGTTTTACCATGAGCTGTAACAATAGGACAAGAGGTAACAATTTTAAATTTCAAGAGTGTGGGTTTAGGTTAGATATAAGGATTATTTTTTTTATTATGAGAATGGTGAGACACAGCAACAGGTTGCCCGATAAGATGTGGATGCCTCATCCTTAGAAGTGTTCAAGGTAAATTTGAATGGGGTTTTCAGCAACCTGATCTAGTGAAAGATGCCTCTGCCCACACCAGAGGGGTTAGATTAGTTAAATGTCCGTTCCAGTCTAAAACATTCCATGGTCCTACAATTCTACGAATAAAAATATCTGCAGCTGGAATGGAGTTTCCCAGGTTACAAACAATTATGTAAAACAGATGTTGATATAAGAATTCTTAATCCCTTATTAGACTAAACTTTGCAGTCTTAAAGTAAGCATTGACTTATGGCTCAGTCAAAGGAGACTTCCTTATAGCTATGCCATATCAGATATTTAAAGACGCACAATTTCTTAGTTTAGAAATTAAAACTGTTATAGCATTCAAATGGCAGACCTAAAAGTGTATCATGAAATGGTTTATCCAAAGAAATAAAGATTAATCTTATGCCCGTAACTGAGATACTGAAATTACCTGTATTATTAACAAAGCAAAAAACTAATGTCAGCTAGGGTCAGAATGACTTCCACAATCCTCATACAAATGCTAAACTATACAGCAGACAGTATTCAAATGTCGACTTAGCACTTTTATGTATCATTTGCACCATTCTCTTTTATGAGAAATCTCAGACACATCTTTTTTCTTCAGTTATTTCAACACAGCTTCCCTGAGGTAGATGCACTTGCACAGATGTACATCAGCCAAGAATTATGAATGACGTAATGCATCACCCTACTGAGATCACCATACTGAGAAATATACAGAATATAATACATCAGAAATATAATGGAGAGCAACATTAGCTGAGATCTTAATCTTTAAATGCCTTAATAGATTCAAATAACTAATATTGTGATCAATAATGCCCTCTACTAAATGGTCATATTTTTGTATCAAGAAGGAAATCATCTATGACCGAATGTTGCACAGTTTAGAGTGTGTGTTTATATTGCAGTAAATTATACAGATCACAACACTATCGTCACAGGTTCATTAGCAAAGGAAACTGTAAAATATTTGTTTCTTAAAAATTGTCAGATAAACTGGCTAGTCCAGGCAAGTACATTTAAACAGGAAATGCATGAATATTGAGCTTTAGTATTCATGTAGACAAATCAGCCTTTGGTAAAATTCTCTAAATAACCCTAAGACTGGACCCTACAAGACTTAAGTCAAGCTTAATAAAAGTAATTAAATATACATTTAAAAAGCTCAGGATTCATCTTGGGCTCGTATTAAATAACCATTTCACACACACTGAAGACTGAAAAGCCAAATTTTTTTATGTATTACAAGTAGCCTTGAATTACAAGCACTATTGTTGCAGAAATGCTTTAGTGAATCAAGACAGTTTGATGGTGTAAAAATGGAGGTATATTTACAGACTTGTTCAAAGTTTCTCATTTTACAAGGTATATTTCATTAACCTTGAAAGATAGCTCTTATCTAATTTAAAATAATACATATTTGAGATGTGTGAAAAAAATAAGCCTTACATTAAACCATGTAATCAATGCCAATGTCAGCACAGTATCAGCTTTCCGTAATATATCCTTCTGTGCAGAGATTAATACAGATATTATATTTGGAAAATATATTCTGGAATTCTTTTTAATACTTTCTTTCATTGCTTCAGGCCTAATTCCCTTGAAAAAAATAACAAAAAAAAACCCTAATCTGAGTTGAACTGGAATTGTCTAAAGGATGTGTTGAATGCCCTTAAATAACTGGAGTTTTCTCACTCTTTCTTTTTCTGCTTTCTCATGTTGTTATAATAAGATTTAATTCACTATAAAGGTATCTGTGTACAAAATGCAGTGTTATTGCTGACTGTGTGGTATGGTGACTTTGATACCCTTTTCGTCAGGTTTAATAATTCCTGGCATATTTTCAAGGTTATCCTGTTCAAGTAGTTGAAGACTGTTACTTTAACCTGCTAAGTTGTCAACAATTATCAACATTCCAAATTATCAACCAAATTATTGACATTCTCCCTGAACAAATCCCTATAAGTCAATCAATCTACTCCTTCGTATTCTTTCCAGCTCTCAACTTGTGTTAGGCATCTGAGAGCACAGAATAGGGATTCTGAGGTTTGCTCTTACACATGCTTTAAAATATGTTCCATCTTTATATTCAATCCTTATTCAACCATGGATTTCAGACTTGAAAACAAATCTGTCTTTAACTGTCAAATCACATTATTATTCAAGTGGGAAGAAAGACTCACACTAACTCTGTGGTAATCAATGACTTCATGTTTTAATTGCTGTTGACCTTACCACACTGTGCAAGCAATGCTTATCAACCTGCTCTTTCCTTTAAGCTGACCTGCTAAGGAAAATGCAGAATTCCAAGAAGCACAAAAACAGATGTTTATGTTTCCTTTCCAAGTATATTATCTTCTTCAGCTGCCCACTAAAAGCAAAGATTCGTTTTTTTTCTGTTTCTTTCAATTCAAGGGTAAAAGTGATGAGCTAATGTACTAATGATTTCACTGGGCATATATATGCCAAGTTACACCAGCAAAGGATGTGTCCTTATTGCTACTGACACAGCCTCTTTATAGACAAAGGAAGAACTCTCACACTATTGTGTGCATTCATAACTGAATGGAGCTGGTGGAGCAAGGAAAGGAAGGGAAGCTGGCCTGTGGATGGCACTAGTCCTACTCCATAGCTCCTGGAAAATAGAAAGAATGAAAGGAAACCCCAGGGCAGCCTAAGGGGAAGAGATACCACTGCTAGGGAGCTGCGTGGTCCTCAGCATCACACTGCCTCCACTGTGGATCTAGCCACGCTGCTGCCCGGGGCCAAGGGAGAGAGATAAAGGAGAAAGGGAGCTGAGCCGAGATGGAGCTGGGACAAAAGCCAAGCTACAAAAGGAGACCAGACTTCCATGCCTGTTGCTTTCTCGGGGGGAGCCCGTTCTCATGTATTCTAGGGGCACCCTTCTGGGCAGGCTGCCTCCTTATTGGATGATGGCACTGGGCACCGCCTCCTCCGCGAGACTTAACCACAAGGCAACATGGCGGCATTCCCACCAAAATGCCTCGTGGCTGTGGCTTGCCAAGAGAAGGAGCCGCCACTGCCACCCCGCCCACNGCCAAGAGAAGGAGCCGCCACTGCCACCCTGCCACCCCCTGGGGCTCCCTGGGGGCCTGAGACCACCAGCTTCACTGCAATCTGCTGCCCTGGGTCCCCTCCACACACCAGCACCAGCCTGGGGGCTGGTCTCACCCTGTGTGCTGGCCATGGCCGCCACAGGGGTGGCCCTGCCCACCACGAGAGCTGCCACTACGATGCACTTGCTGACACTGCTTCAGGTGGCTGGTGCCACACCCACTGCAACCAACACAGGACCAGCCACACCTCTGGGACCGGGGCGGGGCACCGGCGCATGCCCTTGCACCGACGGGAATCAGCAGGACCACCCAGCCACCGCTTCACTGGGGGCCAGTGCACACGTGGGCAGGGACTAGCAAGAGCCACCACACACCCTGGCACCACCCCATCTGCAGCGCGAGCTGGGCAGGGAAAGCCAGCAGCCACACCTGCTGTCACTGCCACCGCCCTGACCCGGACAGGCCGGGAGCCACTTGAGGGCAGGTTCATCCCCAGCCAGTGCACTCTGCAGAGCCACAGCTGAGCTGTGCTGACCAGCCTGTGCTCTCTGCAGATCGGGTCTACGTCCACAGGGTGCTAGGAAACACAAGCAGAAATGATCCAAATCATTCCCCCCGCTCTCACATGGTGAAGGGAAAGGGAGAAAACATTTTACCCCACAACACTCATGAACTTTGCGATCTGTTCACTTTGGAAGAGTGATGATAAAAGATGGATCCATCATCTTCAACTGCTTAGAGCAGTACTCTACCTTGCACATTTCCTTGGGAACAAATTAACTCCTCACCAATTTTAGTGATTTAAGCAGAAAGTTACCTTAGCAGAGAAAGACTGGAAGTCTGTCGTGGGTTGAAAAATAGAAATTGTTCCTCCCCTTCCCCCTTCCCGGCTTGGCTTGGGCCCCGGTCCTGTTTGGGGCCCTGCGGGCCGGAGTAGGGCCCGCCCCGATGTAGCCTGGCAGGCGCACCGCAGCAAGCGGCATCCGATGAGCTCTTGCTGGCCTGTGAAAATCCGGGGGAGAGGGCGCAAGTCCCAAGCCGGGCACGGTAGCTTGAGCCTGTAATCCAAGCTGCGGGGAGGCTGAGTCTGGAGGATGGCGTGAGCCTGGGGGTTCTGGGCTGCATGGCGCTGTGCCAAGCGGGCATCGCGAGGCGTCCAGTGTGGTGACGCAACCGATCCCAGAAAAGCCAGGGGGAGCGGCGCGGCCGGAGGCGGAGGGGAACGGCAGCTCGTCACACTGTGCTGCGCGCCTGTGCTGCCGCCCAACCCTGTGGAGGCGGCAGCAGCACGGCACAGCACAGCTCAGCTCAGCACTGCCCGGCACTGCTCAGCTCGGCACAGCCGGCGGAGCGCAGCAGAGTCGAGCCGAGCTGCGGGCAGCCACCGCANGATTGTCTGCAGCTATTGCCCGGGTTTAAAGACCACATTTCTTCCATCAGCACTGAAAATCCCTTCCTGGAGGCTATAGGGACGGGGAGGGGGGGTGCTCGAGGTTTCTAATTGTTTTGAGTGTTTTTTTTCAGAAAAGCCGAGCAGAGGCTCACGCTGCTGTGGGTTCTCAGATCGGCCGCGGGCTGCGGGCCTTCTCTAAGTATCCTGGCATCCCGGGAGCCCCAGAAAGAGACCAACGCTACTCTGGAGCATTCTCACCCCAACACGGGCACTGGGAAAGCTTAATTTGTCTGTTTTTTGCACTTTATTGTCGGTTTTTCTCTGTGTGTGAAATAAACTGTGATACTTGTGTGTTTTCTTTCTTTTTGGGGTGTGTCTGTGGCTTCTTTCGGACATCTCTTGTCAAAATCACTAATTTTGTGGTAAAACCACGACAAAGTCTGTGCTCAGAAAATCTGATGTGAACCATTTGCCTAAACATAGTCAGCCAGTGTCATTTGAGCTGTCCAAGGGCAATCAACCTGGCTATATGTTGCCAATCCAGGAGACACTGCTCCCACTATGTCCTGTAACATATATACAAGCTTTTTTTGGATGCCTCAGATACCATACAGCATTTTAAATGCCACTAGATGACAATGTGGAGGCAATTGAACCACCAAATGGAAACAGACCTGTGACTGAGCTTGAAGCCTGGGAATAGTCATGTTGCATAGAGAATTATACATTGCATTCATTTAGGCAAACATTGCTATAAGCACTCCTATGGAGTGTCTCCTACTGGAGACAATGGCACTGTTCCCCTTATTTAAACCAGAGAAAAATCTTGCCTTTGGCTGTGCTATGAATAGTTAATCAAACAAATTGGACCACAATGAACAATTTTGTGCCCTGTGATCCACTCAGGAAAGATCTTCAGATAAAGGTAGCTTCCATTTCTTTGAACCAGCAAAAGAAGGCTGGCTGCTTACTGAATCTATTTATCTTTATTGTCTTTCTCTTCAGCTCATGTCATTTCCTACTCTTACCCTTCTCACCAGTTTTAGTGGCCCTTAAGCAAAAAACACATACTGTAGATGTTCAGTCCCATTTTCCATAGTTGCCTGCCAGCAAAATGGCAAACTACTTTATAAATCTCCCAATTTTTGCCTTTCCTAATGGTTCCAGTTAAGAAAATGTTTGGGAACAGTGGTCTTTAGGATTCCAATATTTTCTTCACCTCTGTTTTGGCATAACTCGTGAATTAAAAATTCAGAAATAGTAGTAAAAGTAAAAATAATCACAATAATAATAACAATATAACAGTAATAATGCTAATGAAGTTGTCTACTTCTGCTTAAAAGTAAATTTGAACACTGTATTTGAAGGAAGAAAAAATAGTGAACAAAGCGAAGAGGGAGAAATCAGTCTTCCTTTTAAGGACTGCAGTGGAACAAATTAGAAACAATTTGGAAATACAGAGATTGTTTCAGTGGCTAACACTGATGAATGGAACTGAAAGTCAAACCCAATCAAAGATGACTAGCAATGTTCAAATTAGAGTTGCGCTGACCTTTATTTTGATGTGTTATGCTTTGCTGACTTTGTGGAGGAAGGGTATTTCAGACAGAATTTTCAGCTGGTTCACTGATCCACATTTGTTTGCTGGACTGATATATTACTGTCTATATAAATTGTTCAGTGCCACAAGTATGATTATTAGCAGCAGGAACAAGAGGGTGACCACATATGGATTGGCTAATCATTATTTTTCACGAATCTTAGCAAAAAAAAATGCAACACCTTATTTCAGATTTCACTTAGACCATCCTTATTTTGACCTGTGTCTCCTATTATTCTGATGGCACAAAGAAGAGGGAATATTTGTTTTTCATAGAACAAAGCTATCGTTCATGCCTCAGATGAAAATGACAGCATATAGCATTATGAGCAATGCCATTATGGAGACAGTGTGATGGAACTGGTAGTACTCGCCACATACTCAACATGCGTCAGCTATCAGTGCCTGATAGTGGATATTCAGGGGTTATTTTGTTATCATTATTCGTATTTTCCTTAGTCACTTTCCAATCTCTTGTTATTGGAAATTCATTATATAAATTTGTTCTTAACCTTCCAAGCCTTTAGAACATAGCAGAAATACCTACATAACTGCGAGATTTTTCTTGGGCTCTTTTCCTCACAATTTCCTGCAATAAAGTTGAATGAGGTTATGCAATTTGACTTGGGCTGTGTGAATTGCACATGCTGTGAGTACAATAACTGCTAGAGATCCTTGTCTAAAACTCTGGAAGTAAATCAGACTGAAATCTTTTCAGGTTACGGTTTGGCTAATGGTATCACGGAAGACAAAGTTAAGGGGGATCAGAAGAGAAAAAGAGACATAAATTTGGCAGAAATCTTTAATCCTTTGTGTGCAGTACCATTCCTAAACAGATTTAAATGAGAGAATTATGATCCTTTTGGCTTCCAGCCCTTTTTTTTTTCCTTCTTGGCTAAACTTAGGATATTCAAAAGCTGTGATGCAAACACTAAAGATCCTATTTCAAAGCTAGGAGATGCATATACTGTGGCAGGATTATTTAGGATCACCTTTTGAGAGATCTACCCAAAATGCAGTAACTCCTACCAAAGTATTTGTAGTCTGATCATGGATATTGCCTTAATGTAAAACTAATGTTCAAAGAGTAAATTACATTCTGTAAATTGCTTATCCACTTCCACTCTGTAACCAGTGCCACATGGATTTTTAAGGAGCAGGTTCAACTAACCTAATCTTCTATTAGTTGATAATATTTTTGTTATAAGAAAATTTCCTCCTCAAGAGTGCCTTGACCTTTCCTATCTTTCTTCTCTTTTTCTCTGACTTTTTTTTTTCTTTTAGCACAAGGATGTTTTAAAAATAACAAGCAGATAAAGCTATTTTCCTTGTTTCCTTATAGTCCAAGAAGGCATTTTAATTTGATCAACTCTCTATGCCAGCAGCCTAGTTTCAAATATGAAAGCTTATACAATCAAATTAAATGAGGGCATCTAGCCCAGAGGCCTGAGCTGCAAGCAGCCTTCCATCCCAAGCTATTCTCATCCTACATCACAAATAGGGCAATACAGAAGCAGCAAGTTTTCTAAAATGGAAAAAGTTACCTGTAAAAATATTCTTATAATATTGAGTACATATATTTTCATATTGTCTGCATATTCTTATCTCATCGTGCTACAAATGTACTTCACTCTTTCTCTTGTAGAAGATAAATGGAATGAAAAGTAATATTCAAAAAACATAGAAAATGCTTTGTCCCCCTATCTAGAAAGAAATACTAAAGCTTCCTTATAGATAAAATTTTGGTGTAAAGAAGGAAGATAGAAAAGAAAATTAAAAGTTTATCATGTGTCATTAATATTTTGCATAATATTTCAATATACTACTTAACTGCAGATAAGGGACAATTTTACTTAAAGCAAAGACTGTACAGGTCATCAGTTTTGAATTTAAATTTCCTTTATTTTTTCCAACAAATTTAATTCTTTTTGGAATAGGCATTGGAAAATTAAACTCAGAGTGGTATCTTAGTAGTTCCTCACTATCTTAGTCTGCAACACAGGACATTCTTTTCATCCACAATATTAAGATGGCCCTGCTTAATCTGTAGGTCAGGTCTTTAATCTGGTTTTAAAAGGCTCCTTGCTGTATTTGCATAATGCACATTGCTAAGCCATAGCTAATGTGGCAGGCTGAGCTAGAGACCTCAGGGTTTTTTTGGATCTTAAACTTTTCTCATTTTTGCCTTCTCCATAATTTTAAAAATATACTCCATTACAACTGCTTTTTTTAAGAAAAATGAAACTTGCAAAACTGAAAAAAACCCTACATTTTGCTGCTTTCGCTTTTAAAGGAGGATTTTTTTTCTGAATTCCGAATGCATTTTTGTAGATTTTGCTGTCGAAGGCATCAGTTTTCTACAGAGATGGCAATACCTTCCAATAAGAAATTAAACCTTTACATCTTTTTTCTCAGCAGTTGCTTCATGTTACTTCATTTTTCACAGTTTACTGTGACGGTCAACATTATCTCAGCCATCATTGTTAAAAGTATGTACAGTTCATAATAAAATAGCAATTAGCCTTAGAGCATTACCATCACACATTAAAACGAATCAAAAATCATTCTACTAATTTTGCCTTAAAAGCCTTGGCTCACTGTTTGCCCCAGCAGAGCTGGAAGGCATGAGGCTTTCCATTTCTTTTGAAACCTTCTCTGTAGGGGACCATGCAGACTGGTTTATGGCTTGCTGCTGGACAGAAAGAAGAACAGCATCACAGGCAAGGACATTGCAGTCTCTAATCCAGTCCAGCTCCTAATACTAGATGAAGTGTTGGGGGTTGGGGGAAAATGGAAGGGGGGGGAGGAAATCAAATTAAACATGCAAATTGAGGAGGCAAAGGACATCCTCAGTCTGAGAGGAAGTACAGTTATGCTCCTCCCCTCCCCCCTTTCCCTATTTCTACTGCGGCAAAGGCGAGTAGAGGCATCAGTATACGACACTGTTTGCTCTTAAACAGGTGCTCAGCTCTGAGCAACTTTCCTTGCTCAGTCAGAGTCTGAGGTTCACCCCCAGGGTAAGTATTTCCTCTAAGTAGCTGCTATAATTGTGTCACCATTTGGAAGACCTCAGCCCATCCCAGGATGAGCACAGGGCACACAGGCACCTTGCCTAGGTCTATGGATTGGAGTGTGACAGCCGTGTAAACCAGGGCTCAGTTTTGCAGCTCTTAAAGTATTTGCTGAACTATAGTCTTCATGTCTCCATGTTCCCGTTTCCTCACCACAAAATTGAAAGCATAATTTCCAGTATATTTGGATTATTTCCAGCAGCACTCAGAAAAAGAAAAAAAAATAGGTCTTTAAGGTGAGCTTCTGTGATAGCTATTATAAGAAAACAATTACTCTTTTGTTTTGTTTTGGAGGGTCTCGCTGAAATTTATGGTAAAATTCTATCAAAAAATTCCACTGCTGTTGCCCCTGAAATTGAATATTTATGATGTTACCTGAGAAAAGATGAAATACAGACAATAATTCTTAAAAAAAACAGTGATTATATTACATCCTGCATTTCAGCAACTGGTTTCAAACATGCAGAGAGTGGTTACAAGCAAAGCTCAGGGGAACTTTGTCAGCCTGCATTTTGATGTAATTGTTCTCTTGAACACAGGCAATAAGAATTCAGGTCACCCTTCTGGTTCTGAAACAGCTAATGTAGAGTCTGGCTCACAGCCACAGCAAGCAAGGAGCGATAAGAATTTTCTGCCTCCATCTGATCCTTTTGTCACAGCTCCCACTGCAGAGCTGGTTGAACAAACCTGTTCAACCCTGGCTTTCCATAGCCATAACTTCCTGTATATTCAGAGACCATCAATGAGTTCAGTTTATTGGCAAACATCTCCTAGTTTAGCACGGGGAGGGAAGGACCTTGATTCACTGTTCCGTGATGGAGTTAGCTAATTGAAGACATTACTTCCCACCGGGATGTGGACAGCAAAAATTGACATCCATTAGAAGCAAACTCAGTAGAGATTATGAATCCAAACTACTTTTCCAAACCATGTGGTATGTAGCCTGAAATATTTTAAAGCGGCAAAATGAGCAAAGAATGAAATAGTTCACTGAAAGTCTGGCCCCTGAAATACCAGCAATTGTTCTGTCTAAAAGAAAATTTCATTTTTAATTCAGTTTGGCACTGATTTACCCCAAAAGTGTAGGTTGGCTTACACCCTAGCAATGGTTCAAGGGCACTATGAAACCTATACTTCTTGATGCTTGAATGTATAAAGAAAACTAGTCACAAAATCACCAAATCACAGAACTGTTTAAGTTGAAAAAAGTCCTCTAAGATCATCAAATCCAACTGTTAAGCCAACATTGCCAAGTCCACCACTAAACTGTGTCACTAAGTGTCACATTTACACATCTAAATACATCCAGAGTTGGTGGCCTGGGCTCCCTACTTCCCCGGGCAGCCTATTTCAACTCTTGATAGTCTATTTTTTTCAAAATTCTCAAGTGCAGAGGTTTTGTGACTGAGCTCATCTAATATTGAAGCAAACACATGTTAACTGTGGTGCTTAGAAAAGATACTTACAATAGTATGCACAAACTGACCTGCGTATGGACAAGATCCCTGTGGAACTTCATATGCATAGGTGCAAGAGGCCTGTGAACCTAGCTGCAAATGTGATTTGTCTGTGTTCCTAGCTATGCTCTGTTAGCTATGATAATTGCATCTGATTAATCAAAGCTAACACACCAAGGTGCTTTATAGAAAAACAATTTCTATCAATTTGGTACCACTGCAAATTGCACTCCAGGGTCCACACTCAGCTGAAGTGGTTTGAAAGCCATCTAATTCAAGGGATTCTGTTGAAGCTCAGTGTACTTCAGTAGATTGATCTTCCGTGGTTTCTCTTCACCTTGGTTCTTATTACTTATCCTATTCAATCTCTCCTTTTCCAACTTTTTATTAAGTTCTTTTCAAGCTATCAGCAGATTCCATAGGAGTTTTTGAGTGAAACCATCCAGAAAATTATTTACTTTACTGTCCTCCTTTTTCTCATTTCAAGGAAAGAAAAAAAAATTTCTCCCTTTGGTTACCGTGCAGTACAAGAATATAAAATTGCAAATGCATACATACTGCCTGCAAG
>VYZS01082728.1:0-26463 GCA_013400695.1 Neodrepanis coruscans | reverse complement strand
TGCTACCTGAATTTAGTGAAGTTGTCCTGTGAGCAGTTGATCTTCAGCTGTACAGAGTCACCAAGTTCAGGACTGACTGTCTTACTTGGTTCTTTCAGAAACATGCCTTGGTAACAAGCTGAAAATTCCAGCTTTAGAGATACTTTAAAACCCATGGTAGGATAATTTTCTGGTAGTTAATAAAGTTCATATTCTACACCAGTTCCCATTGAAAAGGGTAGATACCAGTTTATGGGCAAGCTTCTAGGTCACGTATCCCATAACATTTCCCAAAACAAATGGCAATAAAGGGCAATTTGCAGGGAACAGGTAAGAGAAAGTTTGCACATTGCTCATTGACCTAAACATGTTTTACCAGCTCCTGGTTTTGCTGTTGAGAGCTCAGCAGAAGGGGATGATGCCAGGTGGTTTTCACATCGAAGATGTTTGTTATTGATGATAAGAGGAAAAAAAAAAGATGAAAGATACCAAGACGCCACGCTACCAGCTCAGTTTTGTTTTGCCAGACTGGCAATGAACCATCCAGAGATTTAAGTCAGAATGATGAGAAAGAATGGGAGGGATATTTTGGAGTCATCAGCAGAAAGGTTCTTGTGGTTGTTGGGAGGTATACTCTGGTGTAACAGATACAGAGGGTGGAGGCCAAGGGCAGGACTCTGTTTCACTTAAAGTAATGGGAAAATAAACAGTAGAAAACCTGTAATTCATTTTCAAGAGTGCAAATGTCCATAAACCGAAGTAGTTAGCTTGAAATGGCAGCTGGACTGAAGACCTAATGGATTCCAAAGTGTTTTCTGCTTGTGGGAACAAGACACTTGAAGCAAAATGGTTACAGAGTGAATTGTGTGAGTAACTCCTTCCAAAAGAACATTGGGAGTTAGCATCTTATCTCTAGGAGAGAAGAACTGTTAGCAAAGAATGTAATGTGTCCAAGGCAGAAGACTGTGGAGATGAAGTCAAAGTGAATTAAATGTTATTAAATATATTGAGCAAATAGGGAAAGAAGGGAAGAAGAGAGACCATGGAAATGAAGACAGTGAGAAGATGAAGGAAAATATAGGTATGAGCCAAGAACAGAAAGAATTCTATGTGCATGCTGTCCCTTCCTGAGGACTAGGACAAGATGGATAAAAGCAGCAGGTTGACAGTGGTGGAAATAAACATGAGTTGGGAAGCAAAATATAAGGACCATTACACACTGAAATCAAGGAATAGGATAATCTTTCTACCAAGTTCTAGAAGAAATGGGTTGTGAATTTGCAGACTCAGTGACAAGTCATTTCTAATACATTTATTTTGATTTTAAAAATAATATTTGTTAAATCTATTTTAATAAATATTAGGAAAAAATAGAAGCACTGAAGAAGGGAAGAAAGGGAATGTAGCCTAGACACCTGGTGACAGCAGTACACTTAAATATAAAACAAATTTTGGAGGAAGAACTGATTAAAGGCTCAGAAGGAATGGAATAAATCACAAAATATAAGTGAGCCACACCAGTTTAGCAATTTTTGATAAAGCAGCTGATTTTCTCGATTAACCTAGTCCAGTTGGCACTCCCTGTGAGAAATAGGGCTGGCAACAGCTTTTTTAATTTTTTTCCATGGATCTCAAATATCTGTTTTCACCACCAATGCTGAGCAGCTGCCTACTCCTCCCACTGCAGAGTGATTTCTTCTGGATTGTGGAAGCAATCACACAATCAAATTGCTTCCCCTCCAAGAGAAAGTCTCAGCTGTGGATGAGAAGAGGTGAGACACTCCCATGTGCTCAGCTGGAATAAAGTTGACATCTGCCCTACCATGAGAAGAAGGAATCTTCTCTTCTAGATGATGGCAAATTCGAGCAGAATTTCAGGCAAACCTTTAGTGCTATCACACAGGACAACCATAGTGAAACTGGCAAAAATGGGATTAATGGAGAAACTGCTCAGCAGTAGGAATTATCTCAAAGGAAGATGGAACTGTGAGTTGTAAGAGCTTATCTAATCAGAGAGGAGGTTACTCATGAACATGCTCAAGGATGTATTTCAGGACTGGTTTGATTTAATAATTTAATTTAAAATTTTGTCACAGAAGGAGGTAGAACACTGATGTATTTTGTTGGCAGTAAGGTTAAAGGACCGTGTCAGTACAAATGAGGATCTGCTGATTGCCTGGAAGGAACTGGATCACCTTAAATAGAAGGGGAAAATCATATTTAATTCAGTAAATGAGAAATTGCAACTAAGGATTTGCATTTGAAATGTACCAATGGAAGCTTCAGCCAGAAGCAAAGAGCTGATCAGTGGGTGTGTCACTACAGTAGGTGTTAAGTGGGCGAGGGATCATTAGTTGATCACAGCATGACAGAGTTGCCAGTGCAACCATCAGATGCGTTGCAAAAGATTTTAGCAGAGATAGTGGAAGTGTTGTATGAGAACCTGTGGATTCTTCTGAGATATTGTGTTCCATTCTTTAAGGCAGCTGGTGTTCAGGAAGGATGAATTAGGCTGAGAGAGATGGGCCTGTTCAGCCTCTAGAAGAGAGAGCTGAGAAGGGACTTCATCAATGTGTGTCAGTATCTGAAAGGAGGGTGTCAGAGGAGGGGCACCACTCTGCTCAGAGGTGCTGAGCAGTGGGACAAGAGCCAATGGGCAGAAAATGATGCCCAGGAAGCTCCAGCTGAACATGNTTTATCTTTTCTGTGTTTGTTGACATTTACAGATAGTGAAGGTGATGAATTATCTTCCTGTGAGGCATGATTGGCAAGGTTTTGACTCTTCAAGAAGAGAAGTCTGAACTGGAGATACTCAAGAACCAGCTGTACTCAATCCTGTGCCATGTGCTCTGGGATGACCCTGCTTGAGCAGGGAGGTTGGACCAGTTGACCCATTGTGGTCCCTTCCAACTTGGCCCATTCTGTGACAGTGTGAGTTGGGAAGAGCAGGTGCAGAGCAGGGTTTTAGAGCATTGTTAGGGAGAACACAGTTGGAGTCTGTGTTAGGAGAGGAGAGCAACTTTGTATGTTTAGTCTAGCATGTGAAGAGGGGTTATGATTGCTGGCTACAAATACCTCAGGCAAGTAAACATTATGGAGGGAGAAAGCAATTTAAGCTAAAGAACAATGTTGGCACAAAAGCAGATGGGACTTAATTGACTATGAATGTAGGCTGGAAATTAGAAGAGGTTGCTGTGACACCAGAGTAGTGAGATACTGGAACAGGGTGATGGTGGGGACAAAAAGATTCACTGGTTTTAAGATGAAGCTCAATAAACTTGTGAATGGGATTAGGTGACACAATGCCTGTGAAATCATTAGACTCATTTGCCCAGGAAGATGTTTGTGGGGCTTTGCCATAGTGATAGAATAATAGAATCATAGAATAATTTAAGTTGTAAAAGATGTCTGAGATCATCGAGTCCAACCATTAACCCAGCATTGCCAAGGCCAGCACTAAACCATGTTCCCAACTGCCACATCCACACATCTTTTAAATCCCTCCACCTGCCCTGGATAGTCTGTTCCAGTGCTTCACAACCCTTTCCATGAAGAAATATTCCCTAATATCCAGCCTAAGCCTACCCTGTCACATCTTGAGGCTGTTTCCTTTTGTCCTTTTGCTGGTTGCTTGGTAGAAGAGACGAATTCCCACCTGCCTACAAGCTCCTTTCAGGCAGTTGTAGAAAGGGAGAAGGTCCCTCCTGGAGCCTCCTTTTCTCCAGGCTGAGCCCTCCTGGCTCCCTCAGCTGCTCATCAGGCTGCTCCAGGCCCTTCCCCAACTCCACTGAAATGGAGAGTGGGATGTTGAGCTCCCTGTGTATCACTGAAGGTCACACCTGGGAGTTGTACCATTTGTCTGGGGCCAGGCAGTGTCCACAAAAATGGATGTTATCTCGGAATAAAGTCTCAAAATTAATTTTCCTTGATAGAGAAAAATATCACATAGCAGGTGATGTTTAAGTGCTGAAGTCTTTTCACTTGCAGAATTGCTTAGGGCTCTGCTGGAAGTTTGATTCATTTTGGCACTCATGAGTTGGTCAGAGTGTGTATTTGTGGAGCTTCTGTTTGCCAATATGACTTGTTTGCACAGAGTAAAATATTCAGCAGGGCATAAAACACAGCAACTAAATTTCCCTTTCTAAAAGTAATATGGGAATTAACCTACATTACAGAGCTTAAATTACACTGATTCTCCTCCAGGGTTGGAATAAAATTTTCAAAATCACCTCTAATCTGTGAAGAATCTAAACCATATGGAAATCTTCCTAGTTCCCTTAGGTGTTTTTGACACTCTTACCTATAGGTCTTAGAGTATTTAGTTTTTTTCTGGTAAAACAATCTCAGTTCCAGGTGTGAGATTATTCAGTAATAAAATAATTAACACCACTTTCTAGCATCAAAAGAATTTATATCAATAAAGGAATATCAAAACTAATAGATAATATGATGATTAATAATCCAAGTTAATTGCACTAGTTTTAATTATGTCAGTGCAGTTGATGGTGTCATTTTCCCATGTACAAAGACCCAGCTCCTGCTCCTTGCTTAAAAATGGGTCAAGGGTTCAGAAAAGAATTAGGACTTTTCAAATGTTATATTTTTCCTTTGGGCAGAGAAACAGTTTCTTTGGAGCTCTGCCTCTGGGAAGCAAAGATTACTGTGATTTTTTTACCAGACCTTTCGAAGTACTGATGCAGAATTTTTTTGGAGCTGATCACCCATAGCAATCATTCAACCCTGTGGCTCATATCCTATTTTTGAAGAGCCATTTCCTTTCGGTACATGTCTTTTCCCTGTCTTTATATGAAGCAGTCAATGGGGCTTTCAGCCATAAGGATCAGAATGAAATCAAATAAATTACTTTCAAAGATAGGAAACTATTTCACACCTTGGAGCTTCATTTTGTTCCAGATGTTGCATGTTACAGCTCATGCCACTTAGAGCCAATTATAAACCAACTGACCTGTAATAACACTTCTGATCTTGGTAGAATTTGCACTTTTCCTGCAAGCAGACACTTGGTTTTCATCCTGTTTGAGTTTGGATCTGTAGCTGTAAATGGGGTGATTGCCCTGGAGTGATGGCTAAAATGGATTTTCATTCTCTCTACCATAATGAGTAGAGTTATTAGGTTAAATTCTTGAAACAGAAAAATTTCACTGAAGTTTTCCTTTCTTCCTTCCCCCAAATATAGTGTTGGACACGGTTTTAAGCCAGTAGATAAGCAATGATTCTTTACTCTGAAGGTGGTGAGGCCCTGGCACAGGTTACCCAGAGAAGCTTTGGATATCCCATCCCTGGAAGTGTCCAAGGAAAGGTTGCACATGTTTTGAGCAACCTGGTCTAGTGGAAGGTGTCTCTGCCATGGCAGGGGGGGTGGAATTAGATTAATATCCCTTCCAACCCCAACCATTCTATGATTCTGAGATCTGACTCTTCAACTGAGTTGATATTTCAGGCTGCTGCGGATCACCTTGGTCTTAGCCCAACACTGCCTTGCTGGAGTTGAGCAGAACTGCCAATGAGTGTTCTCCTTAAGTTCTCATTCTGAGTTGAAATGCTGATTGAACTGGAAAAGATTGGGAGGGTGAAAAATATCTTAAAAAATCCCTTTGGCAAGAAGCATCATGCTCTGCCCTTTCACAAAGAAGTTATCAAAAAACAACATGGAAGAATAATATTCTTCATTGGTAATCACAGTATTTGAGGATTTTTCTTTCTTTCTGTCCTTCCACTTTAAATTTCACATCCCTTAGGTTTTTTTCCCTTTTTTAATGTTTATATATGTTTTCTTGGCAACTTCTGGGCTTTCTGTGACAAATCAATACCTGTGTACAATGATCAATACTCTGAGGTTCTGTGAGCAGTACAGTTCCTGTTGACATTTAAAAAGAAATCCAAAGTGAATTTAGGTTGGACACAACCAGATACAGTGTTTACATTAATTCTGGTTAGTTTTTATTTTCAGAGGGGGCAGTAACCTTTAGTTATTATTTATGGAGGCTCTTATTACCACATGTATTCCAAGGGTTTTCTCTCACTTCTTTATTCCACTATTTTGATTCAAAACCAACTTTTAATTGACTTTTTGTCTTTCAGTGTAGAATATGTTTGTGCTACATTGCCAAGCAAGCAGCCTGCAGGAAGTGCTGTTCTTGTCTCAGGACTCTTGAGTGTGTTGATGTTGGTTGATGTTCTTTTGTGTCTGATTTCTATAAAAATACTCATCCAGCCTCAGTTTTAGGGCTTTTGGGGTTGGTGTGGGGAAGGAGGTGAAAGTTTTTCTTACATAGTGTTGCACTTGCAGACTAAGTGATGATTTTGGAAGTGTAGGAAAACACATTTGAGAAAGAGGGTAACAATATATGTATGGTGATGTCCTAAGGTAGAGTTTAAATCCTAGCAGGGATTTAGGTACCAGGAGGATCACAGTGAGTGCCGCCTACTTGCAGTGTGCTCCGTGCCTCAATTTTCCTGTCTATAAAACAGAGCTCATAAATCTTGCCATCATTTACATAGTGTTTTGATATCGGGTTTCTCTCCAAGTCTGAAGTAACATTAATTATTAGTCGTGGGCCTGCTATTTCCCTTTGATTTCTCCCCACCTCCATATTGCCATGTGTGCAGCCCCTTCTCCAGGACAGGCTAAACCACCCTCGCTGAGATTACTCCATCGCCTCTAATGGTGTAGCACAAAACCATTCATTTCTCCACTCTGGAGTCTAAAGTCTCTGAACTTCATTAGCCCAAGGGAGTGGTAGGCCCAAGCGTGCTCCGAAATGCCGATCTCCTGTTTTGATAACTGAGCTCTAAAATCAAGATAAACAAGCTGCCCTATATACTGAACATGTCCTAATTGCACACTGCAAGCAGAGCAGCCAATCGATGAGTGCGTGTCCTCGCTAATGAATATTTGTAGTTTTGGAGGATTTCACATGTGGTATTCCTTGCAGCTTCTGCAGTTATTAGCAGAGTGGCTCCGAAGACCCTGTGCAGGAGGAGAACCTGGCTTTAGATCAAGAAACTCTGTAATTTAATTTCATATGTTAGCTGGGCATGGTCACTCTTATTCAAATTGTATTAGCTAATACTTATTTCAAACTGTTTACACTGTGTGCAAAGTTGTGTTTAAAACCCTATTAGCTAATACATTTCTTAGTCTAGACATGGGGAGGGTTGACTCCCTGAAGAACTTGAAGCAGGACTTTGTTTACTTGCAGGAGATAGAAGAAGGGAGGTGGAGAAAGAAAGGGTAATAATGTTTGAAACCATCCAAATGACTTTTGTTGTGCCAATATTTTGCTGTTTGTCCCTATCCTCGCTAAGAGTTTGCTTATTGAGAGGTGGTTCTCAAGTCATGAGGGTGACTTTGCAAACCATGGGCGTACTGGCACCAGCCAAGGTCTTGGGCATTCAACACTGGGAGCCAGGGCTCTCTGTGCAAGCAGTGGAAGGAGAAAGGAACAGAAGAAGCATCTGGGTTGGGATGGCAAGGCGAGCAGGAGCCCCTGGAGCCACACACTGAGACTTTCACAGAACCAGAAACACATTGTGAGCCAAGGAGAAAGCTTTCCTGGTGGGAGATAACAATGGGATTTTGGATGTAGCCCACTAACAGGAGAAGGAGGCTGGGTTTGATGTGTAGGTTGTTCCCAGGATGGCCTGATAGTAAGACTTCCTTCCTTCTACACGTCACGGACAACATAAATTAGGAGTCTTTCACTTTGACTCACAGTCTAACACCTTACTGACACATATAAAGAGCCTGAGCTCCCATATTAGGGACCTGAAGCAATTGCTGGGACATAAGTGGTGTGAACGTCTTCAGTGTTGCTGATGGAAAATCATCTATTGCCTTTTAGATTCTGCTCCAGTCTAATTTGCTAAACTTCCTTGGTTTTGATTTTCTTCCCCTGGTCACTCCTAGTAGGTCTTGGAAGGTGGTTGTGATGCTGCAGCTGGAGTTTAGGCAGGAATACCAAACCCATTGCTCTTTTATCTTTTTCCAAGTCTGTCTTTAACTCGCCATAGTTCTTATTTTGTAGTGCAAGTGGCCTATCTTGGGAGATGAAACACCTTTATCTCAACCAAACATTAAATACTGTATAGTTCAAGCCTTTCTCAAATGATGGCTTGGATTATTGACTTAAAATTCAGATAATGTCTCCAGTTGTAGTGGAATACCATAAGAGAGTTGCAATAAACTCTAAAGTTGTGTATAAAATTCCCATTGACAGTGGAGCTGGACATTCCTGGTTCTCAGGAGTTGTTCCAATTTGATTTTCATCATGATTTGTCTACTGATGTCTCCATTTTTTGCTTTCTTAGCTGATCCTTCTCTCTGGAATGTCTAACCTTTCTTTAAATCACCCTCTTTGTACAGTCTCATCCCAAATTAATTGCACTCCCACAGTTGCCATTCAAATATAAATAAATTAATTAAATGATTTACTAAAATGTGGAAAAAACAAATAGACCTATCCTGTGTTTTATTTGAGGGGTTTTGGTTTTTCACTGTGTTTCCTAAAACATCCTTTTCCTTCTCTTTATGTTTCTAACTTAGAGCCTTATAGTAAGGGCTTGTTCTACCTTGTCTGTTGCATTGCATGCACATCAATAACACTGTGTATCAACAGTCATTAATAAATGTTGGGTCCTCCATGTATCCCTCTTTGTGGGCAAGATTATTCTATACTGTGTATTTACTAGAGCTACATCCTGTCTGCTTCAGCTACTCAAGTAAGTAGCAATATTTTATCTGCTGAGTATATAGTGTGCGTCATTTATTTGTCCTGACTAGATCCACTGCTGATTTCATAAACATTTGGGGAAAGAAATACCAAACTAGCAAATATTTGCAGAACCCCCTAATGTAGGATCTTAAGAGGATGATATGGCCTCTCAGTTTGAAGATTAAAATCAGTGCTATTCACAGCTGATTAACTTTCCTTTCTAATATTTCCCACAAATTGGGCTAATGTAATGAAACTTAACGAAACAAGGCTTAGTAAAGCCACAGAGAATATTTACATGAAAGTGAGGCACAGAGTGGATCAGGCTGTCCTGGCATTCGCTTTTTTATGGCTCTGTGCTTCATCCTGCAAGGGGACAAAGCAATGACAACAGTCCTTGTGTTGGGTGGAATCAGCCACTTTGGGGACCCCAAGGTGATGTGGATTAGCTGCACTGTATTTTCTTTCTATGTTGTCAGTGATCAATTGTTGCTTTCCTTCCCATCAACTCTGATGATTTTCATTTTTGGCCCTACAGAGTCATCAGCAAAGTGGTGCCAGCTCCAGAGGCCAAACCATCCACTCCCGTCACCCGGCCCAAAACACCTCCGCCTGTGCCGTCACCCGCGCCAGCTCCTGTCCATGTCACCCCTCCTCCAGCTCCAGCTCCTCCTCCTCCACAGGCCACTGTCTCTCCAGTCCTGATCCCACCACCCTCTCCAGCCGTCTCAGCAGCCGGAGGCTCCAAAGCTCCGGTTCGGAGTGTGGTGACCGAGACCGTCAGTACTTATGTGGTGGGTAACACACGCTGCCGTGTTTTGTCCCAGTGCCGGGGACATTTGTCTCTGGAACTGTTGACTCATCATCTCAAACTCATGGTTTGTGATGTTGCTCTCTATTAAGCTGCTGTTTATCCCACCCTTGTTTCCACACACAGGTTTTGAGGGGTTAATGACTTCATTAATACAACTTGGACCAAGTTTTTCATTTGTTTCCAGTTCCATATTTAAGTTCTAAGGTCTAAGTCCAGTTATATCCCACTGCTAAACTGAGTTAGAGCACTTATTTTTGGATGAGGAGGTTTTTTTATAGGCACTTTCAAAAGTGCTGAATTGAAACCTCAAATGTCAAACTCACCATAGATTTTGCTGTCAGTCAGGTAAAGTACAAAACCCTCATACAACATCAAGAATTTGACTTAGCCCTCATTTGAAATGTGTAGAGTCCACTAATCTCTTTCCTGGTTTCCTCAACCTGCAGAAATTGCAAACCTTTGTGCATCTCAGAAGTCTGTAGATAATTCATTAGTTTACACTTCGTTAGTGTGTTTGACACGTGCTCCAAACTTGGCCTCTGCCTGGGAGGATTCTTCATTCTTTAGGAAAAGTTTCCCATCTAACATGGTATAGGAACTACATTCCCTAAAAGAATGTCGATATACATCTGGGTAGGACTAGAATTGCTGTGCTGATGAGAATTTCTGCTTTAAATGGAAGTTAAAATGAAGTCCTGAACATTCCTGATCCTTGAAGAGCAGCAGTAGCCATGCTCAACAGTAGCAGTGTTGTTACCCATCCTGTCCTGGCTAAATTCCAGCTTGGTTGGTGACACCTTGCTTAGCTGCAGTGGGTAGCAGTTTAAAAATCTTACCATTTAAAACACTTAAAATGTGTTTATTACAGTTATCTGTCCTTTGCTTGCATCTTACAGATTATTTTTTTTAAATTCCCATTTTTATAATGATTCCTATTGTAAATCTACTCTGCTGTTTCTAATGGAAAAGGTGCTCTTCCCTGTTGGACTCAAACTGCTGTATCATGTTGCTGGTCTCTATTTAAACAGCTGCTACATTTCACTCCCAAGTTAGTTACAGCAGTGGACAATGTCACATAGGCTGTGCATATCTTCAGGGTGCAGGATATACATCCTCACCTTTGGTATCACAGGTGTAAACCCAGTGTTATTTTACGTATTACAGTAGTACCCAGAAACCTGGAAATTTACTCTGAGAGAGAGAGATTTCCTAAATACTCTACTACATCCCATTTTCTTCAGTAAGCATGAAAAGAAATAATTTGGATTTTACATTAAAGAAGGAAAACCTAGAACTTTGCCAAGATACCTCTAGTGGTAACACTATTAGCACCTTATGGGGAACTCAGAGGACATGAAGGCTCCAGGTTATTTCTTTTAATAGAACCATAGAGTGGTATGGGTTTGAAGGTACCTTAAAGACTATCCCATTCCAACCTCCTGCCATGGGAGTTGCCTCCCTCTAGTCCAGGTTGCTCAAAACCCCATCCAGTCTAGTCTTGAATACTACCAGGGATGAGAAGTCCACAGCTTCTCTGGGCAAACTGTGCCAGGGCTATACCAACCTTATAGAAAGATTTTTTTCCTAATATCTAATATAAATCTACTCTCCTTCAACTTGTCCTACCACTACATGCCCTACTGAAAAGTGACATTTTACAACATTATAGTTGAAACCAAGGCTTTACTGCATTAGGATCCAACTACGTGCACAGGCAGAGACACCTGATGTGAGACATTTTTAAGTCAAAATGCTGAAAGAGTGGTTGGAGAAGAAAATAATTGATGACTTTTAGCCTCCTGTATGAATCCAGGAATCCAGGTCACAGAATGGTGATGTGGTTTTCCCTGGATCACATGGGAAGGCTCTTCCAGAGATAAGAGTGGAGCCAGTGTGACAGAGGTGCACAACTCTTCTCTGCAGGGGAGGACAGGAGGGTGATTTTAAAGTTAAAAAAAAAAAAGAAAATGCTGTGAGACCTCTGTGTAGGATAGCATCTCAGTACATGTGCTCTGCTCATTAGCTCTCAGTGGTTTGTACTAACACAGAATCCAGCAATCCCATTCTGTCCCTCCTTCCACGACCCTTGGCTCATTAAGGAGTGAGAAGTTATGCAATATTTTTAATATCCTTATTCAGCAGCACGAGTTCTTGTTTTACAAACAGGCAGAGGTTTTGGTCATTATAGACCACCCTGCCCTTTCCAGCCCCTGAGACAGGCATTCTGCAAGGAAAACAAGGTCCTGAAAAAATAAGTTTAGAAAAGTTAGGATGTCTAATGGGTCAACATGAGGTAGCACTGCCTAGATCTGGCACAGCCAGTGCCCAAAACAAGCAGCACCAGAAATGGGGTGCCCTTGCTGGGGAATGATGTAGATACAGCCAGGTGTTCAGTCCAACATCCCACAGCACTCCTTCCCTGCAACACTGTGGCACAGCATCCCCTCCCTCTCCAGCAGGGTTATCCCACTGAAATACCTTTGGACCTCTTCACACCGAACCCAGACACTTCACCTGGGGAGCAGACACTTCTCTACCAACTTAAAATGACTTTGCAGATGTGAGATTAGATGATAGATAGGAATGATTATTGCAATCAATCAGCTTGGAAATTAAGTTCGTTTTATGACGCTGCCTACTCTGTATTGCTGTTGGGAAGGGATTGTTCCGTGCTTAGTATTCCTGGGCCTTGTATTTTCGGGTTTTAAACCACAAAAAACATTCAGGGCTTCAAGAGGAGTCGGGAAGAGTGATGTGTTGGTTGCAGCTCTGGTACATTCTTATTGATTTTTCAGGAAGTGGTGTAAGATGTACAGACCACCATGTAGTGGCTTTTTTTTTTTTTTTTACTAAGAACATTTGGGGCTTTTCATCTGCTACTTTTTAATATCATTTTTATAAGCTGTACAGATAGCAGAAAGTTATTGCCTGAGATACGTGTAAATGCACAAAAGCTGAGAACAAAATAGTTTCTGGTTTCAAGATTCAGCGATAATGTGCAAATCTTCATAAAGGAATGATGGAGTCAGGGTAATACCCCAGACATTTTGTACTTTGTGCTGTTAATTGCACTCCTTTAGGTGGATTTTGTGACATTTTGCGTGTATGTTTTTACCAAAGAGCTGTTCAAGAAACCACTGGAAGTTTGAAAATACAAACAATGGGTCTAGCAGGAATAAACATTAAAAAAATGCATAAAGCTCTGAATATGATAAACCTGGTGAGCAGCTGCCTCATACTGTAAATGATCTGCCTTTCTTGTTTCATTTACCCTTTAGTAAATTGTACTGTGACACACATGTCATAAGGGGAATGGAAAGTTACTCAGTAACAACTTTTTTTATATCCTGATCTTATCAGCTCGTTGGAGTTGAAGACTTTGGCTAATAAGTAATGCAGCAATATATACACACGGCGCTGTATATTTTACATGCATATAAGACTGTTATCTTACACAGGAGGCTGCCGTGGCTCCTGCTTGCCATTAACAGGGTCGAATTTTAAAAGTATAGACAGAGAAGGAATTGTGTCCTTAAGCCCTGGCTGCTGGATGTGAATGCCTGTGCTTAGGTCGGGTGGTGTAACTGGCTTTACTGGTTTACGGGACAATACAGAAAAATACACGATTTTGTTGTCATGTACAGTGCAGGAAAATCAATTAAGATGTAACGCCGAACTCTCATGATCAGTGAATTCATAAATAACAGCGGTGGCTGCTGAATGACTTAGTCAGATAAGCAAGAAACCTTTTTTGTTGTTGTTGTTTCTTTAATGTCAATTTTCCTGCCTGCTTATCCCTGAAAACCAGCTAACTTTGCTTTTCTTTGCACCAGATCCGAGACGAGTGGGGTAACCAGATCTGGATCTGTCCTGGCTGTAACAAGCCAGATGATGGCAGTCCAATGATAGGTTGTGATGACTGCGATGATTGGTATCACTGGTAAGTTCCTCTCATCCATCCTACTCTGCCAGTCCCTGGCAGATTGGGGCTATATTATTAAAAACCTTTTTTTTTTTTTTTAATAGTTCATGACGTTGGGAATATTTAAATAGCTTTACTGTGTCCAATTTAATAATCTGGAAGATATTTTTATCTCTGTTGCTCTGAAATTTGAAAAAGCAGATTTTAAGCTGTGAAGGAGAGTTACTTTTTAATTAATGGGCATTGGTGATAACGGTTGTTTTTGAAACTGCTGGGAAATATTGCTGATTCCGGTAATTTTGTGAGAACTACAGGATTATGAGCACAGTGTATACAGATAGACAGTTCAAATTATGAAGCATTGTATGAACAGTAATATAAATGTCATCTCTTATAAAAGGTTGGGGGGAATTAATCACTTTTTAGGCGTTTTTTTAAAAAGCTACATAAAATCATAAGGTTTTTTGCAGATGTGTTGAAGAAGCATTTGAGATTATTTTAAATCTAGTCTATTACACCTGAAAGTGCACTCGTATTTTCTACTAAAATAGCATTTTTTATCTGAGTATCCTGTGGGTATTTCTGTTTTGTTTCAAAGCAAGAGTTTTTAGGTTTCTGTTCGATCATTATATTTGTTAAGATAATGATGATGATAACTACTGTATTTATTTGAAGGCCAGATCCTGTCTCCCATTGAAAAGTTGCATTTTTAGGGGTAAAAATCAGAAGGGACATTACTCCACTGAGACAATACATATTTTCCTGTCCACAGGCCTTGCGTTGGGCTTACAGCTGCACCCCCAGAAGAGATGCAATGGTTCTGCTCCAAGTGTGCCAACAAAAGGAAGGATAAAAAACACAAGAAGAGGAAGCACAGGGCACACTGAGGACTTCGCAGTGGACTGAAGTTGTGCAGCCTCCGCGGCTCCTCCTGCCCTGACCCTCTTGCAGGGGGGATCCATCCTGCTCGTGTCACCTTCCGTCACCGGCTGTTGGGGCTGTGACTCTGGAGTGAATCCGGAGCGAGGAGATGCCCTTGGTCAGGGGCTGTTGGGTTTCACAGACCGTCCGAGACCAGGGGATTGGATTTTGGTACATTCTGATGCTGTTTTTTTTCCCTGCCAAGGGGAGTTTGCACAGAGCACTGTGAAGACTTGGGTGGTTCGTGGTACCGCTCCCACTCCTGTGTCTCGGCAGCAACACGGATGAATGTTGTAAATACAGATATCTGTCCTATTCTTTCTCGATTTGTTATTAATCCCTCTTGAACCTTTGCAGCAAGGTGCCGAGAGGAGGAGAAAATGTAAATTGCAGTAAGTTGTAAACTGAGACAACCTTCTGGAATGATTTCTGTAGTCTGGATACAGTTCAGCCTCGACTCCTGCTGAGCCAGATAATCATAATGTCGAAATAAAAAGTGGCTGGTAAATATTTTTGTGACGAGAATATATGAAGCTTTTTTCCTTGATTTTTAGTACTAACATGAAATAAACATGTTCAAGCTTTTGTGATATATCTTCTATTTTTTAAAAAAAAAAGTTTCTATTGTGTCAATTTTTTTCTTCCGTGTGAATTTCTTTTGGTGGACCTGTAATATATTTTATACTTTGATTTTGTTTTTGGATGGTTTTTTGATTGGTTTCTTTTTCTTTTTTTTTTTTAGTCTTTGTCAACATACCCTCTCATTGCTTGTACATTTCATCGGTGTGTAAAAACACTTCCCGTTAAAAGATTTTCACACGTGTAAATAATTGATATTTATAAAGCAAATTTTTTTTTTTAATTACTTTTTAGGGCTCGAGGATTTTTGTTGTTATTTGCCCAAGAATACAAACCTAGCAGCTACTAAAAGCCCGTGTGGCACGGGCCTGTCCTTATGGCTGTGAGGGATTGGCGAGCTCTGCCCCAGCGGTGCGTGCACGAGGAGACGGCCAGCACCGTAATTAGGCCTTGATTCAGACACTTAAACGTGTGGTAACTTCTTAAGAAGTGAGTAATCCTATTGCCTTCAAGGAGCCTGTTCCCACACTTGGTTATACATGTGCTTAAATGCCTTCTGAATTGGGAGCTTAGGCCAGGGGGGCTCTGCACTTATGGTGGCAGCTACAGCGTGTTAATCTGAGCTGGAACAGAGATTTTTTTTCCTTTTTCTCCCATTTTTTTTTTTTTTTAAGAAGTGGTAGCGAGTTTGCCAAAATCAGGATCATGTTTAGGTGGAGGAGATAGAGATGTGTTGCTCTGCTTTGTGTATCCCCCTTGGAAAGACCAATAAAATTAATACCAGTTGCATTCCCCATTGAAAATGGGAGGGGAAAGCGCAGAGAAAATAAAATAAAAGTCACTATTAGATATTGTAGTGCAATGAGTTTCAGAGCTAAATAAGAATAAATCTTGAATAAAAGTAGAACTTTTGTTTTCTAATCAATTTTAGATTTTGTTGGTTAATTTGGGAATATTTCTACTCTAAGCCATGCAGTGAGAATATCTGATGTTGAAGAATATGGCCCTTTAACCTGCTGTGCAGATATTAAGAGTTATTTTATAAATGCATCCAAATTGATATTAATGAGAATGAATTAGTCATATTTTTAAAAGTCCCAGTCCAGTTAGGGAAATGAGGCTTTGCTGATAGAACTGTTAAATTGCAAATCAGTGGAGATATGGATGAAATTGGTTTATTAAAAGTGCACTGTTACCTGCTTTGTTCTATGCCACCTCGTTTATATTCCATTCCTGCTAACTACCAGTCAAGAAGGTTCTTGGGTTTGATTTTTTATTTTATTTTGAATGGTTGGATGTTGCAAACCTGATTCTTGGTTTTTTTCCACATGTAATGTGAAGACATACAAAATACACCGTCTTTGGTCATTTCTGGTTGCAATAATAAAGAATTAGCTTTTGGTAAGTTGTTTATCCATTTCCTCCTCCTCTCCATGAATCAGAACTGCTCACATTTAGTCAACTCAGGATGCCATGGGAGGGCTGAACTTGGCTGTTTGGATTCTGTGCATTCTTGGCCTTGCTGCCGCCGGGTTGGTTTCTTACCCTGGGTTTTATGATTTTATAAATGACCCCTGTGGAAATAAAACCAAAGCATCATTTTCAGGAGGCTTGTGTGGCTGAGGGGATTAGTAACAGGAGAAGGGGCCCTTCACCTCCGGGTCATCAGTTTGAAGCCGGGCTTGGTGCTGAGCCTGCCTCCCCTTTCACTTATGCTGGTGTGTATCAGGAATCAGTGGTATAAATGAATAATCAGCTTCCAAAAATAGTTACCCCCTGAGCAGCCATGTGGCATGGACCTTCTTTACAGCCCCAGCACTGAGCAAGCCCAGCTCCTTCCCCAGACCTTTGTATTTGCTGCTGTAACTTCACAGGTTGGGCTTTTTCTCCAAAAGCTTAGTTTGTGGAGAATTATGGAACAGTTAGAGCTGCTCCCTTGATTCACTGCTTGATTTTATGGTTGGGATGTGATGTTCATCTGAATCCTTTTATGATTCGGGGTTTGGACACCACTGTCCATGGGAAGAGGGCACAGCAGGTGGGTTGCAGGTTGGTTTGCTTGATGGTTATCATAGAACATCAGGGTTTCTGAATGGCTTTCCTGCCTTGGGATGCAGCCTCATAAAGAGGAGCATCAGTTGGGAGCTCTGCCTCGGGGAAACATGTTTCTGTGGGTGGTTGGAGCAGAGCTGGTGTAAAGTTTAGAAAGTGAAGAACTAAAGAGTTTTCAGTGAGGACACAACTCACCATTTGCTGCAGTATAAAGAGAAGACAGATACAATTTTACCCCTTTATGGATGCACTGGGCGTAATAGATTTAAATAGGACAGTGAGGGTTGGTAGTAAATATTTAAGAAAAAAAGCATAAAAACCACTCTGTGAGAAAAGTTTGTTGAATCCTGCCATTACTCTGCAGCCAGATTTTTATCTGGAGTCAGTTGGAGCTGTGTCAGTTTACAGCAGCCCAGAAGCTGCCCACTCGCATGACCAGCATTGGAGCTGGGGAGCAGCTCCATTTAATGTGAAACAAGAGGTTTTTATCCTTTTTATCCCACAAATCCTCCTTTAGGGCAGCCTGTGCCTGTGGGTCACTGGAAAAAGCAGCATTGCTGGGTGCTGGCTGTGAAGTTTGTTAGTCATTAGGCAAAATTGCAACTGTTAAATGAATTTTGCACCCAGAAAAAAAGAATGAAGTTGATATCAAGACACTAAGCACAAAGGTCACAAATGGAAGAAATATCTTAGCTACTGATTTTTATTGGAGGACAGAGATATAAATGCAGAGCATCCATCCCTGCAGTAATGGGAATGCACTTTTCCCAAGATAATCTTCCTTCGGGGCTGTATGTCGTGCTCAAAGCATCATTTCTCTGCTTGACAAGGTGTTTCTCTCCTGAAGGTGTCCGCAGCTAAGTACAGTGAGGATCTTTATGCTCTGCAACTGATTTGTGATTCCAAATGTCCTGGAAGAGAAAGGGAATAAAAAAAACACCCCGAATCAGAGGGTATCAGAGCCTGCTGACTTTGTCTGGGCTTTCCAGAGATAAAATATAGTGTATTACTTCACTGTATCACCTAAACCTTCTTTGTTCTCCTTTCAATAGGACGATTAAACAAAGACCTACTAACCAAATTAAAGTATAAAATGAACGCTGAGATATGGAAACCTTGCCAGGAAGAATGTTAATGAATGAAGTTCACTAAAGGCATGCTGGCTAAGTTTTCAATACAAATAGTTTTATGGCCAATCTCTTTAGATCATAGCAGTTTTCTTTAGAAGTTTTAAGTCTCAAAAGTAGATGAGTTTCCTTCACTGGGGAATGAATTAGATAATGCTCTGAATAAACTCCCTCTTCGCCGTCTTGTCAGTCATGCTGCTTAGGAAACTCGCCCTTTCTTCTGGGGACTTTCGGATCAGCTGTAACCTCAAAAGTAGAAAGCTGCTATTAATCCATGTGTGCTGTACAGCAGAGGAGGCTGTAACGGGAGATTTACAGCCAGCAAACAGCTCATACCTGGCTGATGTGAGCAGAAGCCATTAACTGGGAGCTGTGGCAGCTGATCCAGGGGTGCCTTTCCTCGAAGGAGCTGGTTCGGCCTGTTCAGGGTTTGCACTGGGTGAAGTGGGGGGGGTTCAGACTTTTTAGCAGGGCCTGTGGTGATAAGACAAGGGGTGATGGTTTTAAACTAAATGGTTGATTCAGATTAGATAAAAGGAAGAATTTTTTTTACAATGAGAGTGGTGAAACATTGGAACAGGTTGCCCAGGGAGATGGTAGATGCCCCATCCCTGGAAGTGTTCAAGGCCAGGTTGGATGGGGCTTGGAGCAACCTGATCTAGTGGAAGGTGTCCTTGCCCATGGCAGGAGCATTGGACTAGATCTTTAAGGTCCCTTCCAACCCAAATCACCCTAGGATTCTGTGACTCTCAGACACAGCCCTTTGTGCCTGTGGAGCGACCTTTTACACCAGGACTTTAAAGCCTGTGATACTCCTCACAGGGAGAGAGGAGGGGAGCTGAGGGCAACCAGACCACCATGCTCCCTTGATCTTCTCCCACTTGGCAGTCTCCTCTCAAGTTTCCTTCCAGTCCTTGTCTGCTCCAGCCTCAGACCCTTAGCTCAGGTGTCTTCTGGCCTCTGCCAAAGCCAACACAGCTCAGTGGCTGTTGGGTGCCTTGAACAAATTGGACTTTTCATTCCAACTTGGTGGCACCAAATATATGCTGATAGTTGAGAATTACTGGGATATTGGTTGGAAATAGATGATCTTTAAGGTCCTGTCCAACCCAAACCATTCTATGATTCAATGATTGCTGACTCAAGCTTTGACCAAGAAGGCAAATTTTTTTCAGAAAACAAAATGTCAAGTAAACCCACAGTAGATAGAAGAGTTTTCATGTATTTTGTAAAACACAAAAGCTGAAAGTCATTTCATATGAACACAACTCCCTGTTATGTTCTCAATATGAATGCTTCTGTAATGACTTTGAAACAGTTTTACAAAACCAAACAGAAAATAATTAAATGATTTTATTACCTAAACAAGGGGATGAAGTAGAAAGTGACATAAAACACGTTTACTAAACTTTTGATTTCAAAACCTGTCATGAAAGGAATTTGGTTACAAATTCCAAAGTCTTGCCTGTCAATTCCTCCCTAAGCCAGCATGGGTTAACAACTTGCTGTGCTTGTCATTTGCTTATGGTGGGACTAAAGACAAGTGTGATGACATGTCACAGCCCAGCACTCTGGTGTCACCTGAGCCTGGGGGGCTGCTGCTGCTTAGCTGTGTGCAGGAGACTTCAGTCTTCTTCCTTCAAGCTGATCCCTCCCCAGGTGTAGGACTGGGCACTATTTGCTGTAGGGTTTTTTTTAATTTGGCATCCAAATTTAAAAAAAAAAAAAGAAAAAGAAGAAGAAAAATTATTTTTTTTCTTTTGCATAGATTAATTAGGGACAGGGAATAGCAGGCAGTTCTTTATTTTAAATTGAGTTGTCATTTACAGTAGTTTTTAGTAAATGCTGTAAAAATTGTCATCTATGGGGTACATGTGATGCTCATGGGTTTTGTTGCCCCCTTGGTTACCCCTGCACATATTGAAGAACGTTGTCTTTTATCAGGAAAGCTGGACACAGTTCTCAGTTCTGTCGTGTCTTTNCATTATTTGCTGTTGGTTTTTTTTTAATTTGGCATCCAAATTTAAAAAAAAAAAAGAAAAAGAAGAAGAAAAATTTTTTTTTTTCTTTTGCATAGATGAATTAGGGACAGGGAATAGCAGGCAGTTCTTTATTTTAAATTGAGTTGTCATTTACAGTAGTTTTTAGTAAATGCTGTAAAAATTGTCATCTATGGGGTACATGTGATGCTCATGGGTTTTGTTGCCCCCTTGGTTACCCCTGCACATATTGAAGAACGTTGTCTTTTATCAGGAAAGCTGGACACAGTTCTCAGTTCTGTCGTGTCTTTACTCGTTCATTTGGGTGCAGGATCAGTGCATGCCCCAGTTTCCATGCACAGGAGGAGGATAACATTTCCTGCTCTGGCAGCTCTACTTCAGCCTTGGATCCAGGTGGTGTGAAGCCCAAACCTTCCCACAGTTTAAATAACTAGGATAACACCCTTCACATGGGATGAATAAAACTCCAGAGCTACTGGGAGCTTTTCCAGTGATAGATCTGTCCTTGAATCTGCTCCTCAACTGCTAAAGTATTTTCATCAGAGTTTGGAGCTGGAAACCATCTACTATCCTCCTGAACCAGACAGATCCTTTGACTTTGCAGGCCTTAGTTTACCCTCTTCCAATAACTTTTCCAACATAAATCCAACCCTCTTTTCCTCCACTGATTTTGAGCCTTTCTATGAAAGGAGCTGGGCTGAGCTCACATTGAGACCATATTTTGCTACTAGCTCTTCTTTGCTTATTGGGATATCTGGTGGGGTTTATCTGAGAAAAAGCTTCTTGCTCAAAATTTGAGGATGTCAAAATTTGCCTTTCATAATTCCTACAATAGCTGCCTTCTCCAGGCTTTGTGGGCTGTGAAATATCTGCGTTGGTGCTTGGAGCTGGCATGTATTAAGATTCTGAGGATGAAGTGATGCTGTTGTTCTCTATATTTGCTGCAAAGACAGATGCTCAGTCAAGCCCAAAATCCAGCCCTTTGCCTCAGTATCTAATAACCCAGTTTGACCATTGTGCCACCTACTCTCTAAAAAGGTTGGATTTGCAGTGCCACAGCTCAGGAGGAAGCACATCCCTCCAACCCTCACAGCTGCCTCTGGCTAAATGCTGCATCTTTTGGTTTCAGGATTGCTGACCAAAAAGGGTTTCCCAAAAGCGAGGATGTTCATCAATTTCATGCTGAGAATCCCATTGAAGGTGTTGTAGCTCTCTAATAGATGAGGTGGCATTTAGGGAATATAACCATGACCTATGCAAATTCTTGAGCTGCACCGGTGAAAGTCCTGTGGAGAAGCTCTAATTTGGGGACAGTTTGCAATGGAGAAATGTCTTCCAAATTTCACCGGAACTAAACTTCAGGTTTCACATGCTTCTCCTGTCTGGGATGGTTTTTAAGTCTGCCAGCAGTTTTAGTAGTAAAATGGCAAAGCCATGAGCTCAAGCAAACACTGCTGTGCACCCACCTAACCTTTATTCAAACTCCGTTCATTTGTATTGATCAGATCACAAGAGATCTATTTTGCAAAACCCTTGTGTCCCTTAGAATTGGAAAAAACAGCTCCTGCCTACCAACCCCTTTGGAAGTTGATCCTTCCCCCCTTTGATTCTCTACGTCTATGGTTTCTGTGCTCTGCAAGTTTTGGCTACATGACCTGTGGAGGCAGAAGGAATTTTTCCCTGTCCTTCAAAGTCACAGTGATTCCAAGTCATATTTGTTTAAGATGACTATTTAGCTATTTTGAAGATCAAAGAATCACAGAAACACAGGATTGTTTAGGTTGAAAGGAACCTTACAGATCATCTAGTCCAAGCACCCTGCCATAGGCAGGGACACTTTCCACTAGACCAGGTTGCTCCAAGCCCCATCCAACCTGACCTTAAAATTTCCAGGGACTGGGCATCCATAACTTCTCTGGATAATCTGTACCAGTGCCTCACTGGCCTCACAGTCAAGAATTTTCTACCTAATATCTAATCTAAATCTCTCGTATTTCAGTTTAAAGCCATTCCTCTGCATCCTATCACAGTCTGCCCATTCATTTGTCTCTAATGAATCTAATCAACATGGGATATTTTCACTCTTTTGAGGGTTTTGGATGGGGAAAGGATGAAGGGGAGAACAGAAGGTGAAATGTTTTAAGCTTCTGAGACAACACACAATTTGAGTAGAGGCATTTGTCCACCATAAGAGCTTGATTCTACCTTCACCCCTCATTGCCACTGCTTTAGGCTTTGGAGTTTGTCGTTAGCCCAGCGCAGGTCCAGCTCCTCTCCTCGCCTGGAATCTTTGGAAAATATAACTCTTTAGAATCAAAACAGGAGCAGTTTGCAACTTCTTGCAAGCACCTCCCAGGGCAGATCTGTGTTTGCTAATGATGGTGAGGCCCAAGGTGAGCTTTTGGCAGGTATCAAATCCTCCTTTCAAGCCAAGAAGTTCCCACTACTAGAGAGCAACACTATGGTCTACTTAAGTTTTGTAAGCCCTTAATGAGTCACTTGATATCAGCAGGATCAGTTCTCTTACATGGAAAGGGCTCCTGTTTCTCCTGGTGGCGTTGGCTTCAGCATGTAGAGCAGGGGAGTGTGGAGCTCCAGTGACTGATCCTTCCTACACTCGCTTGCACAAGGATATGGCACAGCTATGGACTCATCTCAGATTCCTTCAGGAGGTGGTGACAGAGCTCCACCTTAATGAGTTCATTGCCCTGCCAGCATTCTTCCCACACCCAGGTGCCCATGTTGGCAAAGCTGCACTCCACCAGCTCGCTGGAAAGCATTCCCTGGGCTTTTAACAGGGTACAGATCTTGGGATATCCGCCTGACTCCTCATTTTCAGTTGGCCTCGGTTGGTGGTCTAGTGCTGTTTACAAGCAGAACCCAACATGCTGGTTTGGTGTGGGGGCAAAGAGGGTGGTGGGGGGACCAGATTAATTTCCAGAGCTCCCACCAGGCCAAGTTTTGTACAAGTCATCCAGTGTGCAGGTGGGTGGAGGGAGGAGCCTGTGCCTTAGCCCGTGCCTGAGGCTGCAGTGAGTATTATACCCACTCTGTTTACCAAAGCCATGCTTAAATGGCTGCAGAGCTGCATCATGTCTTTGTTTTTCTCCTTGCTTCTGGATGGCATGCACTGGTCATGGAGTTGACACTTGCCAAGTTTAATTACTCAGGCCTCTGGTATGAATCCAGCCTTGGATGCACATGTTGCAAAATAGTTTCAGAGCTGAGTGCGCTTGTGGCATTGCCTCCCCCAAGGTATTCTGATTTTCTGCAATGACTTAGTAATTTAGCTGTTTACCTCCATTCTGAGTTATCCTTATCTCAATCAGAAGTGTCCTGCTGCTTGTAATGGGTCCCTCACTTTTACTTGTCTGACACCACAAGTTCCCCCTCTGTGCAAGACTTTGGTTTTCATGTTCTGGAAGCAGAGCTTTCAGATTTTCCCTAACCTGAAAGAGGGCAGACTTGGATTGGATATTAGGTTATTGGATATTCTTTACTGTGAGAGTGGTGAGGCATTGGAGCAGGTTATCCAGAGAAACTGCTGATGCCCCACACATGGAAGTGTTCAAGGCCAGGGTGGATGGGGCTCTGAGCCACCTGGTCTACTGGAAGGTGTCCTTACCCATGGCAGAGGTGTAGGAACTAAATGATCTTCAAACTTCCTTCCAATCCAAACCATTCCATGGTTCTATGACCTCCTGAGATAACTACTCAGATTTTGCCATAACAGTGCAGCACATCCCACCTTGCCATTCCTATCCACGTGTTTGGGCAGGGCAGGCAGGTATCCCCAGCGATTGCTGGGAGAAGGTAATAAAACCAGATAACTATTCAACACTGGTATTGGTTCAATGGCTTAAAGACTCAAAAGCTGTGATAGTTCCCATCAGATGTGCTCGGAGAAATCCTAGGGCTGGGCTAGCGTCACTCACTTTCTGTGAACAAGGACTGATTTGTTTTCTGCTGGCGTTAGAAACAGCGAAACCAAAGCAGGGCGGTGACGTGATTTGTGCCAGGTCACAGAGCACGTCGGGGGCAAAGCCAAGATGGGAACAGGCACCTCTGAGCTCCCAGCTCCCATTGACACCAAGCAGACGACTGGTGCCGGAGCTGTCAGAGGCCAAGAGGGTCAGTATCTGCAGAGGAGCCGCCTGATGATACAAGAAGGGAAACTTTCTTCTGCTTTCTAGTCTTTAGGATCCCTCTAGCAGCTAATCCTTGCTTTAATAGTGACATTTGTTGCAAAATACAGCTTTGAGGCTCCATCCTTAGGTACCTCTCCAGGTACTTTTCCAGGCACCTTTATATGAACCTGTCACTGGGGGCACCAGTTTATGTTGAGTGTTTATCCCATATGTTGAGTGTTTATCCCAAAAGTGGGTCTCAGCTGCCAAGATCTCCCTGTAATAGACATGCAGAAGTCTGGATCTCTCTTCAAGGTCCTTCCAAACCAAAGGCATGGAGAGATGTCTGTGCACAGGCTCCCCCCGAGGCTGCCTGACACACCTCCCAACCACAACTGGGATGAGATGCAAGGAGAGCTCACAGCAAAGCACTTGCAAGATTTGGGGAGGAAGTGGTGACTTGGGGTAAAATCAGGTTCTTTTCTTCCTGAACCAAAAGATGCATTTCTGCTGAGACCTCAGTTGCTTTGGCACAGATGGATAGATAGGCAGGACTGTGGTGTGGTGAACAAAGTGGAAGTGAGAGTCTCCCAGCTGGTTGTGATAAATTCTATCGGCCAACAGATATCTGAGAAAGGCACTTCCATTTCTGTGGTCCCAGGTCAGGATAATGTGTTTCTAAATCCACACTTGCTTTTTCTTTAGGTTACTGCAACCCATCTCCAAGATAAAGTGGTTTAGCTGCCTTCACTGGCTAATTTTCCACACCTTGCTCCTTTGGACTTCTTTTTTTAAGTCTCACCTTAACTCTAAATTTATTCGGATTTGTTTTTGTTCGTATGATAATCACAGCATTCTTTTGATACATTTTTTTCAGCTTTGATTCACTGAGATTTGCTTGCAACCTTCATTCCAGTTTACCATTTTTTGTGCGTGGGGATATTTTAAATGAATATAATTATATTTAATAACATATGCAGGTACTAAAGCATCTTTTGATTTGAGTCCTAACTTTCGTTATTACCCCCCACACACATACACACCTTTTTAGATATTCTCTGTTTAACCTATGCCTAGAGATTAATTAAAGTGTCATTAAAATGCCTTTAGTACGTTTTGTGTCCTACATGCCTGGAAATACTTTTTTTCCCACAGTCAGAATTGTTGTGCTTGTACCAGCAATAACTGGCATGTGGCTTGTTTTGTAGATCACCATGAGATATAACGAACACTCCTAATTAGAAGAAAACACATTCATTTTTTGGATGCCTGTTCAAAGTTGTCTCAGGAAGACCCACTAGCTTTTCATTTACATCTCTCCATCACTCTGGGCTGGCCCTGACACTGGGGCCAAGTGCTTGCTCGGAAGCACAGCATGAATTCCACATTGCAAGTGGTTGTGAAATACAGATTTTTGATCTTCCCAAAGAGTTATGGGGCAAAGTTTCTACCCCATCCATAAATTTTCAAGCTTTGAGTGTTTAAATGTGCATAGTCCAGCCTTGGGTACAAAGTCTCCATCTTGTTGCAATATTTCTACCTGGGAAGAACCCTAGCTGGAAATTAATCTGGATTTAGAAGAGGATTAGCATGGCCACAGTGCTGGACTGGAGAGTAGTGCACAAAGCAAGAGTAGAAATTAGCAGCTCTTGTTCTCTCCCTGAGCAAGGAGCAGGGTTAGCCTAGGTAATATCGTAAATACTTTGGGACACTACACAAACCCAGTTCAGTCCTTTCTTCTCCAGCCCTTTGCATCTCCTTAGAAGTGTTAAAAAATCTCAACAAGCAAATACCCATGTAAGCAGCTGGGATAGAAAAACAAAACCCAAGCTGCACCACCTCCCCGAGGACCCTTTCCATTCTAAAGTGAAAAGCAGGACACAGCTCCTCATTCCCAGGTCCTAGGGAGCCAAAACATGACGTTGGGTTGCACATCAAAGCTCTTGTGCAAAACCAGCACCAGCTTGGAGGTGCCACAGGTACTTTCTGGTTTCACCTCCACCAGAGCAGAAGCTGAGACTCCCACCATCCCAAAGTTTTTCAGCCAAGGAGACAAGCTTGGAGCCCTCCTCATCCCCTTGCTCTGGGGGACACACTAGAAAGGCACTGACCCCATGGTCAGCGGTGCTTTTAGCATCACCCCAGCACAGCTCCTACAGTCTCCTCTCCTAAAAGACACAAGAAGAAGAAAACAAAACAAAAAAAAA
>VYZS01082725.1:0-33375 GCA_013400695.1 Neodrepanis coruscans | reverse complement strand
AGCATATTCTGTGATTCTGAGACTCACTGTAGCCCCAGCTTCCTCTAATTTTCATCACACAGCACAATCAGGGTTTTTGACTGGCTTTGGTCCAGTTTTCTTTCGCTTCTCTCCCAGTGCCACCAGCAACTGCCAGCATCTTCTCATTCTCCTCTTCAACACATGCCTGGCCCATGCCCTCAGTCTGAGGCTCCTACCACCCAAGGGACATGAAAATCCAGGTGGACCCATGCACTCTGGAACTGAGAGCTTGGGCTGAACATTCACAATTTTTTCCTAAGCATTTTAAACCACTGTTGTGTTCAATAAGTTAAACTTTAAGTCAGATAAGGTGGGGGAGATAGAAAGGAACTGCCTTGTGCTTAGAGGTTGTCGTCCCACGCTGTCATCAGCAATGCCACTGCAGCAGCTCAGGATCCTGCCTGCCTGTACAGCCAGCACTGCCAGGAGCCCCTGCCTGTCCCAAAGCCAGCACCATAAGCACCGAGCCCACAGGGAAGGACTCCCTCTACAAACAGAGTCGGCCTGGCAGAGATCTTGTCCTGCAGTGCTGTCCTGTGTGATCCCTTCAAGGGGTTGGGTCTTTTGTGCATCAGTTCTAGGATGTTAAATCACTCTGTTCACTCCCTTGGTGCTCCACCCTTCCTTCCCTGCTTGGTTCTGGTCATGGGACAGGAACATTCAATTCAGCTCTACCCATGGTAATGAGGCAGAGAGGGCCATGCATATAGTTTGCTTCCTCCAGACAAGTCGTCCAGTATTTCGCTCCCTCAAGGCCAGAGGACATCACTGTCCTTGCAGAAGTTGCTGAAAGTAAATTGGAGGCACTTTGCTAAACCTTTCAAGTGAAAGATACCAAGATTAAATTTCTCTTTTGATCTAATCCTCAACTCCCTCTTCAAGGGAAGTGCAGCAATGCCTCCTAACCCGGCTGGTGCCTCCATGCTGAATCACTCTCATCCCAAAGTAAATAAAGCTCTTTGTAAACGGATAAATGTTTTCTCAGCTGCTCTTCTTCCCTTCAAATGCATGGCTGATTGAAATTTTTATGTCTGCAGACAGAAATATATGCAGTCAACAAATGCTTCTTGCTAAGAAGCTGTCTCCACAAGATAACTGGGTTTTGGAAAGTACACTGTGAATCCATGGGATACTCCTGGACCCTGCTGCTTCCCTTACAGCTTTTTCTTCAATGTTTTACATGTTATGAACTCCTAAATGAGCTGATTTAAGTCACTGCACATTAATCTTGGTGTGTTGACAGTTCAGGCTCCTGGTGTCCTCAAGACTTTTTTCTCCTCAGCCCTGGAGCTGTGTTTGCCATGGGAGGCAGCAAATAGAAACAACCCTCTGGCATGAGACACAGCAGTGACCTGAAGGGCCAGAGCCCTGGGGTGAGTGCCAGGCTGCCTTCTCCCAGCTGCTGTGCCCTCACCCATCCCTCGATGGCTGTGTGTTCCTTCTCCTCCAGCTCCAGTTCTGAAACTGGAGCTGAAGCCTAGAACTGACAGGAAAACCTTTCTGCCAGCTCTGATGGCAGAACACCCCACTCAGCAGGCTCATGCAGCATTCTTGCTCCATCCAGTATTCATCCCTACAGAAACCCTCAAGGCTGTGAATCCAATGTCAATACAAGCCATTCTACTAACTTCTTTATTTTTACTAAGCTGTTTAAATTTAAGCAAAACTGCTGAGCAATTTTTCCAGTCTTCCCCCTAGTGTGCTGCAGGGTTTGGGAAGGGCGCCTCATAATTTAGCTCAAGCTGGTTCCAGCCTCCAGTAGGTTTATTGTTTGTAATAATACACAGCCTGGGCTCGACTCTGTGAATCCATCACTCTCCCTCAGAGACAAAACACTAGCTTGAACATGTAAGTATTTTTAGTAGTGCTGTTTTCCTCCTCCAGTTAAAGCATAAAACCCAAGGGCACTGATATGCCAAGTGCCTTTTCCCAGCTTCAAGTAATCCACCATTAGCCACAGATTAGAGGCTCATGGTGTGCTCATGGCATGGTAAGTGCCAGCAGTGTGTACCCAAACCCTGATGGCAGCAGCCTTTCAGCAGCAAGAGAGGCTTTGAACAAAACCCTTGGAGTTTGCTGCCTTTCAAATGCTTTCTCCTTTTCCATCCTGTACAAATGCATGCATCAGCCCTAAGAAAAGGGAAAACACACCAGGCAATGGGGCATGATGTTGTTCGGGGGAGCACCCAACTCTACTGTAACCAGCAGATGATTTACACAGGATTGCCTTCTCTGGGGGAGAAAACAACCTGCTGGGTCAGGTGGAGATAGGGGTCAGACATCTTTGCCCAGGAGCAATGCCAGTGAACTGAGAGAGAAAGCTGACAGCACAGGGCAAGGCAGTTAGCTGGCAGAAGCTTGCCAGGCTTAAGAAGGGCAGTCTGGCCATTCCTGGCTAGGAACTGAGAGCAAAGTATGTTCTAGCAGCTTAACAGTGATTTAATTGTTCTTTTGAAGTGCCAAGTAGATCAAAATAAAAGGCTATTTTCGGGGGAGGTTTTAATCCCCTTCTTAGATTACCAGAAAATCCAGGCTCAGCTCTGGTGGGAAATGGGAACAAACTGTCCCCACAGTCCCCACTGCACAGTCCCCGACTGACATCTCCATGTTAGGAGTAAAAAAGCAACCCCAAAACGTTGAGAGGTTTTAACTTCAGCTTTCAGGCAGCTTTGTGCTCCCTGGACAGTGTCACAGAGCATGGGGAGAATGGATCTGCAGGGACTGGGTGTAGAATCTCCAGCTTCTGCCTAATGAGAGTCAGGTGAGGCACTGTGAGGGCTGGTCCTGCCAAGTGGCCCATCCTCTCAGCTCCCATCACATTAGTGACACTGAAGGTCCTTGGTGCTGCCCATGGTCCTCCAAAATCTAACCCAGTTACCCTTCAGGTGATTGAAAGGGACTCAAGAGCAAACCCAGCATGAACTATGTTCCAGCAGGACAACAGGAATAGAAAACACCTTATCTTGCTTAAACACAGAGCTCAACAAAAGCAACAGTGAAGGTCATGAGATAGGGCCAGAAGTAGAAATTTGAAACAACAAATTTGACACCAGCAGAGATGTATCAGCAAGTCTTCCTGCAGTGGTAGAGAAGACGAGCTCCACTGTTGTCTGCTGGTCTATGGGCAAAGAGATGAAATTTCTCCCAAGTTAAAGCTCTGAAATATGCTTGTAAGGAAGCTGAAAATTCCCTTCCCAAGTATTTATTTTTTTTCCTTCTGTGGAAGAGGAAGCTTTTTTTCATCTGACCTTGTCTGGACATGGTCTGCATGTCGTGTGATTGAGCCAGGGCACTCCATTTCCCACAGACTCTGCTTGAACATGCAATGCACTTCCAGGTCCTGGTGACAGTGTAAAGTTCAACTGAGGATCGCTCTGTTTAGCTGTGCTGGGGGCTCATAATCCCAGTGGGTCAAAATGTTTATAGTTAAAGAGGTTACAGGCTTTTCTGAGGGAGTATTTAAACTCCAGCTGTCAAACCACTTGCATAGAAGAAATTGATAGACTCAGCCAGCAGTACATTAAATTGCTGTTTTCTTGTCATTAATCCAGTAGCACACATTGTTTTCCCATTGCACTAAGAGAATAATTAATCTGTAGCAAATTTATGCCTACAAAGTTATAGATAGCAGACTTAAAAAAACAATGACAGTGAAGAAATCCAAGGAAACATATATTGAAAAGGGCCACATCAAGAGGGCTCTTGGCAAAGCTGTCAGAATGCCTTCGGGGACTGAACTTTTCAGAAACCCATCCAAAGGACTTGTTATCTGCTTCATATTCAATTTAATTGTGCACAAAAAACCCCATACTTGCAGATTTTGCACATTAAAAGGAGAATAAAAAAAACCACAATTAGGGACAGCTTTTTCTGAAGGCTTAGAGAACAAGTTTGAAAATGAGGAAGTTTGGTGTTGCAATTTCCCAGGAAACCTGAATCTCGCTCCCTGTTGCTATTGTTCTGTACTTTGGTCTATACTACAGATGCAACTCTGATAAATGAAGGGCTTCACAGACTGTTTTCTTTCCATTTGCAGGAGAAAAAGCAGTGCAGGAACACAGGCGACATCTGCTGCGAGACTGACGCCACTTTCTCCAGTTGCCTGGAGGAAGGTGAACCTGCTGGCAGTGTTTGATATGAGAGAGGTACAAGTCAGGATGTGGTCAGAGCAAGGTCATGTCTGGGACATGGTAAGCACTGCTCCAATGTTCAAACTCCCAGGCCAAGACAGCTTTTTTGCTCCCTAGCTTTGTCATAAAACAGGTATTTCCACTGACTGAATGTAGGTCTAGTACAAAGGAGCAGAGAATGAGGTTGGCACTGGAGGGGGAGGATGGTGGGAAAATCCTTACTGGAGCAAGCTCTTCCATGAACAAAGGAGAGCTCAGGCTCAGGTTCCTCCACGCTCTAGGCTCTGACCTTTACATCCCCTGCTGCTAAAAGGCACAGGCCACTCTCCTCTGCAAAACACTCCATAGCCACAAAAATACTTAAGATGTCATTTCCCCATCTCCATCCAATCCCTTCTGCTTTCTCCTGCTTCTATCTAAGCATCTCCCATGCCTACACCTGATCCTGCCTCACCTTTTCCCTGTGCCCCCAGCTTTTCTGGTGGGACAGCAAGGCAGCTAAAGCTCAGTCAGATTTTGTGTGTCCCTAATGGGATGAGCAGCAGCCACGTGTCCCCATGCTGAGAGGAGGTCTGTCCCTTGCACCCCATGGCTGCTGCCCTTCAGCAAAAGGGGATGAAGCAGTGGGTTGAAAGGTCACTGGGGACAGGGAGCAGCCCCCCAAGACAGTTTGTGTGTAGATAAGTCTCAGAATATTCAACGTGAGGAAAATAGCTTAAAAAAAATTGAGGGCAGCTTCTACTACAAGCAGTTTTCTCAAGCAGAGAATTGGAAGCCATGGGGGAAAAGGGTAAGATGGCAAGTTTGGGGCTTTTCAGTTTTTGATGCTGGAAGAGCATCAGGCTTTTGGTGTGGAGAAGCACAATAGCACTACAGTACTAACCTTGGTATTTATTTTTTCTTGATTCTCTTTAACAGCAAAATAAATTAGATTTACTCCTAGGACCTTCACCAATCATTTAAAAGGAAAATGTTTATTGGGGTGATAAACAACCAAACCTGATGTCTCCCATCAGGTAAGACTGGACAAAAGAGAAGAGGGAATGGAAAAATCACAGAACCCCAGAATTGTTGAGATTGTAAGGGGCCTCTGGAAGAACTCTGAAATGCTTAAACATTACAGCTAGGTCTGAGCACAGTCTAAGAGCTTGGCCGTATCATTACTCAAGACTTTTACTTCCCAAATGCACAGCTGTGTGTGCAATTCTCTTTGTTTTGTTGTTTATCTTGGTGGCAAGGCTGGTGCTGATATGGTTATTACAGGAGTGTGAAGGGTCAAAGGATCATCCTTTAACACCAAGTGTAAGATGAGCAACTGTTCAGCTCCAATATGTATTTTGCAGGGACTAGCAAATGCAAAAAGACAGACAAAAGCCAGGGAAGTCTGAAACCTATTCAGGGGAGCTCCACCACCTCTTCATTATGGGCAGTTTCCAGACTCAGCCTTTGTCTGCCTCTGTAACCCCCTTCCCACCCACACACATTCCTTTCCAGCAATGCTGCTTTATTTGGCTTGTCATTATCTTTTTGTAAAATCCACTTAATTGGTGCATTTAACTCTTTATGTTCCTTAATAATGTCTCTGATATTACTTGTTTACTGAAAAAGGCAGCTGTAGCCTTACGGATCACATTTCAAAACATCATCTAAATTGAGAGAGATCTTGCCAGTACTGAAGTGGTGCTTCAGTAAATCCCAAACATTCCATAAAACACAAGGCATGATAAGGCAAAGCTGTACTTGATGAGTTGTGAAGCTGTCCAAGTCAAAGTCTGCACACAACCAGAGTATTAAGTCTACTTTTCCACAAGTTCCATTAGGACAACAAAGCTGCATTCCTCTGCTGTGGACTACAGAGCTTTTAATGCCTTTCTTACAGACTGGAGGGGATCTTCTCTCTGCGGCTCAAAGGTGATTAGTGTCCTGTACAGGCTCTAAATTTCCATTCCCAGATCTACCAGGAATCTAAGGAAGAAAATCCCAACTGTAAGGGGTGCCAGTGAAACCCTAATGCCAATATAATTGTTTCAGGAAGAAAAAAGTCCTTTAGGCTTATTTGGGGAACTGCTGCAAGTTTTACACATATAACAGTGTCCCAGCCTCAGGACACCATCAGCTGTATCCACACTGGGAACTTTGTCAGTATAACCCACTCCAAAGTCTCCCTAGCCACTGTCAAAGGCAGCACATAGCTTTGATATGAAATGGGAAGCTCTCTCCTTCCTAGTAAGTGTTTTTGTTGGGAGATTGGGAACAGGGAGGTTGCCCTTTAAGGGTTTTGATCCAGAAGAATTGCTACTGAAAACTTACTCATAGGCAAGCTGGTACACCACCCTTCACTGGTGGTTAAGCACTAGGGGTTAATCTGTGCCCAATACCCATATACCAAGGCATCAGACAAAGTGGAAAGGACTAGAGCAGCCAAACGCAGAAAAGTGCAAGAATGTAACCTTACATATCCTCTGCTGGGGTTTTTGCTGCTCAGAGTCAGCGGAGACCCAACTGTCCTGGTTTTGACCCTCCCAGGCCCCATGGGAGGCAGTTGTCCCATCCCCTCCGGTCCCATCCCCTCTGGTCTGCGGAGGCGTCGGGACAGGATGGTTCCGTCCCATCCCATCCTGCACTCACCACCCTTGCCAGGGCACCTCGTTTACAAAGACATATGGAAAGCAAGGTTTAAAACACCCCTGTTCCCCCCTTCCCTCCCAAAAGCTCTCAAAAATCCTCAAAACTCCCCCAAAAGCCCCCTCCTCGTCCCTCAGAAGAGAGGAGAAAGATGGGGGAAGGGAAAAACAGGTTTTAGCTCCAGGAACTTTTGTTTTCACCCCACAACACCAACTCACACGTAGTACCCAAAAATCAAGGCTTTGCTTTATTCTCAAACCTTTTTATAACTCCTGAATGGAAGATTTAAACTGCTCTAAAGGTTAGAGAGGGAAATAAGGGAAAAAACACAGTAAAATCTCCTATAGTGCCACATGTTCTTAATCCAGAAGGGTTTTTTTCTGTGTCTATTGCCACATTCTTGGGAGCAAGGCACCAGGCAAGGCATCTCTGTGAGGCTTTGGCAGAGAAGAAGCTCCACAGCCTTTTCCTCACGATGTCAATGAGGCCCCGCATCTGTCAGTGAAAACAGCACATTTCTGACACAGCAACAACATAGATTAAATTCCAGGCATGAACCGGGTGAGTCGTAGTTTTAACACATTAACATGCTCTACTAGGGGAAAGCTGCAGTATTTTTAGCATGACTGGAGTGTTTGTCTCTGCACTGCTCTGTCCTTTTTTGGCATTGTTAATTCTAGAAACAAATACAATAGCCCGTGCAACAGTGAAACACCACCTATTTCTTTTATTGTTTGCCACAAAAAAGGCTGCGGGTTGTACTTCCAAAAAGATTAAAGGAGAAACACATATCAGATTCTTTTGCCACAGTGTACCCACTTCACAATACCAGCCAGTGCACTTACTGCTTCCCTACTTCTGCCCATGCCCCCAGGCCTTTCCTACTTATACACTTAACTCTGACAAAATCTCAGGGGAAAAAACATTTTTCTTCATGATGAAATTCTATCCCGAGTTGCTTGAAGGCGTTGTCCTTCGCTCTCCTTTTTAAAACTTGTGTGAGTTCAGTAAGAGGGCTCAAAAACCACGCTGGATCACATGCAACTGCCTTTGCATCCTGTCCTTCACACAGCCACTGATTTCCAAGACATTAGAAAGAAGCATTTGTTGACAGAATGTTTGTTTTTACCCTGTTAAAAACCCACCACACTGTGCTGGGGCAGAGCCCAGCAAGTCAGAATCAGAGATAAAGGAGATGAAGTTTAAAGCACAAATGTAACCACAAGAATCAACAAAAGGCAAGTCTGAGGACTCAAAGGGGAATCACACAGAGTGAAGGAAGGACTCTCCCCCTCTATATTCTTATCCCATTTCAAAAAATAGTCCCTTGCTCCTCTCCTCTGCCTGATGTTACCACACCCATGCAAACAGCTGTAAGGAACAGACACCTGACAGTCCACACTGCACATGGCTGCCATCAGTGTGCCCAGGAATTGGCAACATCCAGGCCACACATGCAAGCTACCCAGGGAAATAAGGTTCTTGAAAGGATTAACAGTGAGAGAGGCTCCTGTGGCTGCAAAAATGAGACTGTCGTTGGTCATCTGCTACCAGATGAAGGGAAAGGAGAACAAGCCTTTTGTTTGTCCCAGTTCTTCTCTTCCTCCTCTTCAGAGATTGTCATTACCAGTCTGGAACTACTTCTCCAGTTACGTCTTGTTGCTTCTGGAGTGGGGGAGGAGATGGGGCAGAGGGGCTGAACTTGGCAACTCAGACTCATCTCTCAGGCAGCAGGACAAAGAAGATGGCCTTGAGGAAGTGACCAAAGCTGCAAACAGCAGCCACGAGCCAGTGGGAGCGAAGGCTGGGGTCAGTATTCACCACGCATTTTGTGATGTCTGCCTAATGAGGAGGGAAGAGAGATCATCAGAGAGAGATGCCCACATCAGCCACCACTGCAGACTCTCCCAGCCCCACCATCCATGGCACCACACCACCACTGCTGCAGCACCAGATGTTTGTTCTGACACTTCCACACACTGAAAGTCATTAAATCAGGCCCAAGAGCCCTGTAAAATACACTTTCCCATTCTCATCAACAAGGCAAAGTGTCCCCCTTTTCAGCCACCCCTGGGGAAAGAAATACTACAGGGAGATTGTCCAGCATTTTCCATTTTGGATAACTAAGTACAACTTTCTTTCCCTGTTTGAAAGGTCTAGGAAGCTTTGGCAGTATCAGCATTCCCATCCTTTTCTGTAAAACCAGATGCTTCCCAGAGGTTGTCCTGTTTAATATCACCTCAAGTTGCTTGCACTTCTTCTCTTGCCTTAATGTTTTCTTTGGAAGACATTCAAGCAAGCCAACCCTCAATTTAAATCCAAAGCAATGCAAGCTTTGTGTTTGGAAATACGTATGCTGGCAGAGATGCCTCCCAGACGTGTGGGCCAGATTTAGAGATCACTTGGGCAGCTGGTTTCAAGTATTAACAAGCACAGAAGCTGGCCTGCATTGAAAAAAAAATAACAACAGCCCAAAATTGAGGAAGACAGGCTCTCAGCTGGTATGGGGAGGAGAACGTGGAAAATACCTGGAGGGTAAAGTGAACAAGACAGAGTAGAGAGAAAATTGCATTTTCTAGTGGAGGAATCAAAAACTCTGTGATACAACTGAGTGATGGTTAAACTCCAGCCTATCACAAGGAGACATGGACTATAGTTGTGTAACAGAGAGTGCAGACTCTCAACCAGGAGATGTTCAAGCCAAAACAGGATACGAGAGATGATGAATACTCCAATAAACTTCTCCAGTCCTTCTGCCTGAGTTGTAGACATGGGTGAGCCTTGTCTGACCAACTTTGGTCATCATTAGAAGAAAGCAAAAGGGAGCTGATGGAACAAATCCCAGAGTCTGATTCGTGAGTACAGCTGAACTGATTGACCCCATCAATCATCTACAGACCAAAGCTCTGCTGACAGCAGCCTCCCACATATTCCAGCACTTCCTCCCTCCCAGTGTCTGGAAGGCTGGCACGCTGCACTTCCCCGCACTGCTGATCCCCTGGGAGCATCAACAGATACTGAGCCCATGAATAACTGACAAGCAGAGACTGCAGAAGGAATGAATACAGGCATGCAAGGATGAGAAGAAACAGGATGACAGGAGAAAGATGAGTCAGCACCAAGGTGTGGAAATGCTGCTGCTTATAGCTAAAAAAACACAAGCAAATGCAGCACACAGCCAAGCTAGCTAACAGAAAATGCTGCAGTGTGGTAGCAGTGGTTATCACAGTACTTTACCTGTACACTAGAGGAAAGTAAAGTGGGTCTCCCTGAATACTTTCAGAGAAGGTTTAGTACACTTGCCCTATTTGCATTTGAAAAAAGTCTAAACTGATTCAGCCTGTTCAATTTTAGCGACCTACACGGTGTCATGTTTACAACAAAGCTGTGCCAAGCTGTCTTTTCAGTCAAGACAAGTCATGAAATGCAGGTACCTCTCTGAACAAGTGTGTTAGGGTACCTGATCCATGAGAAACATAAGCTCTGAAGGGCTTTAGTGCCTCATGTGAGCCAGTACAAGGCCCAGATATGCACCTTGGGTTGATTACAGCTGCAGAGGATTAACTGCCAGATGAGAAAATGTGAACTCCTTAAAGCCCTGCTGTGTTCTCCCAAAGACAATGACCTCACTGCTCTAACCAAGAGAGCTGCACTCAGAAGCTCTTACAAATTTGTACAGGGCTTCCTTAGATAAGCAAAATTGCTCAGCTGTATAACAATTGCTTTAGTTGCTGTTATCCAAATCAAGCATACCTGATAAGGCACTGGAATTAAAAACTTCAAAGCTACTTAATGAAGCAGGTCTTTGAGCCTTGTCAGGCACTGATAAACTGCTGCAATGGCAGTTTGATCTTCTGTGTTAATTATTCAAACAAGTTCAAGTCACATGCACTACTTTGTAGAAAATGCTGCCAAGAAAATTAAAATCTTTCTATTCTACTGTAAAACCACTACTGAGGTTGCAAGCTCTCCACAGGGAAAGAAGCCTCAAAGGTTCAAACTTTTTTTGTTCCTCCTATGAGTTGGGTTTTGTGGGGTAGGGTCTTCTCCACACTATGGAAGCAGTACAAGAATCTGAGGCCAAGTGAAGAATTTCAAATGCGTCTCCAAGATCTCCACAGTGGCTTTTCTGGACCAGCTCAGGGCATGGTGGTTACTCTTGGCAGCCTCAGCCTGAGCTGACATGTAAGAGACGGGGGCCATGTGCACAGGGGAAACAAGGCCTTCATGCCAAGACAAACTAACACCAGCTGGGTCAAGCAGCAAGCGAGAGGATCCCCACCACAGAGCTGTTTGTCTGGCCCATTAGTGAACAAGGCTGGGAAATTCCTTGCTGCACTGCCTAGATCAAGAGGAAAAACATTTGGGAAAGTATAGCACAAGATGGCAGGAGGATTAGCAGCCTTCCCCTGGGCTGAAAGGACCCCTCATTTCCAGGGGGCAAATACGTCCTTGCCACAGCCCAGAATTGCTCATAAGTGTGATGGAGAAGGGCTGTATCAGCACAACCCAGCAGCCTTCAAAGCCATTTTGCTTGATGGGGGGCAGCGAGATTGTCTTCTCTTCCTAAGGGCCAGATCCCAAGAACAATCAGCATAGGTTCAGCAACTCCAGTAGGAATGTGCTGCCCATCCAAAGGGGGATAACTGGCAGAAGGAGCTAGCAGTGGACTTGCCTCCTCAGTTGCAGAGAACCACTGCTGGTCTGTGGATGGGTTTTGAGGTTTGTTTGCTATGCAACAAACTTTCCAAGAATATCCATTTGGAACTATCCAAACACCCTGCTTTGAACTCTAATGAAGTAATCAAAAAATTAAAGCAAGATGCTAACTTATGAGAACATGCAAGTTTTACCAAAACAAAAAAAAATAAGTTGGCAGCTAGAAGCAGACAAGTTCCTATGCAACATGTCCATTTTAATGAAACTAGATCTTTACAAAGGACAGATTGTTTCAGGGAAAACATTTCAAGCAGGTCTACAGAAAGGCAGTTGAAGTAAGCCTCAAATGACACTGAGGCAGGGGCAGGCATTCACAGGCAGGAATAGTGCTACTTAATCTCAGGATATCCTCTCCACCTGCCTCAGCACAATTAATTGTGGAGATGCAAAATGAAACATATCAGGGCATTCAAACCAAAGGCTACTTTTAGCCCAACCAAACAGCTCCCTCAGTCAGTTGGCCTCAAGGTTACACAGTTTTAGAGAGGGTAGGGATGACTTAAAGTAGGATTGGCACTTATTAAGTGCAAGGGAACCAAAACCAGAACAATGCTGCTTTCCCAGTTGCTCTTCACTCCTGAAGAAATCAAATGACTGAAACAGATACACAGCACACTCAGGAAGTCTCAGCAAGAGACTTCCTGAAGAAGAGGAGCAACACTCAGATCAGAAAAAGACATTCTCCACTCTCTGGGTCTGTGCAGGTGGGGAGCTTGACTGCTCAGGAATAAATTTCATCTCTTAGAAAAGAGGGAATTTATTGCTGTGGCTCAGTCTGGAAAGAGCACATGCCTCGGGAACAAGATGTTCCGTGAGTTCAGCGGTGTCACAGGGCAATATTTAGCTCCAGGCAGCATCTGCCTGGCAGCACACCAAAACACTTTGGGCTCTATCCCTCCAAGGAGTGTCTGTGTCCCTCCCAGACAACGGTACATACGTGCAGCCTGGTACATCCATACATCACCCAGCTGCCAGCCACTAACACAGCGAGCCAGTCATCCCAGTCTGCTGGGAAGGTCATTGGCAAGGTGTCTGGCTATTCCAGAGCACTAAAGTAAAGTTCATACTCTGAAAAATCTTCCACAGGAACCAATGCTTCCATTGGGTATAGACAAACTAAAGAAATCAGATGCTTAAAGGTGAAAGGAGAATGAAGTTGGCAGGCTTCAGTTTTTCAGTTTCTAGGAAACAGCTGGCCAAGAGAATCACAGAATGTTTTAAAGACCATCTCGTTCTCCCCCATTGCCAAGGGCATGGACACCTTCCACTAGACCAGGTTGCTCCAACCCGTGTTCCACCTGGCCTGGAACAATCGCAGGGATCGGGCAGCCTCAGCTTCTCTGGGCAACCTATGCCAGTGCCTCACTGAAATGACCCCTCTTTACAGATTCCCACTATGACTGGCTGTTGGCTCCAGGGAAGATCAGGAACTGAACAGATGTCGGTGGATCAGGGTTGAATTATTCTGGCTCAACTACACAGGAAGCTGAAGACCAGAATAGTTGATGTTGTTGAGGATGAGACCACAAGGCTGTAACAGAGCTATGTTAGTCTAGCACAGGTGTAAGCGGGGCAGAGGTGGCCACAGGACTGTGGAAGAGAATTTCACGCAGCCTTTTTCCACATCAAGCTGCAGTGAGGGGCACTCTCATTAATCGGGATATTTTCTGGTCTGCACATGCAGTTTGATCAGAGAGCATTTCTTACCCAGCCTCCCCTTCTTTTCAGCCATGTCACCAAGGTCTTGCGCACGAACTCTCCGAGGCAGTCGACAATGGTGTGGACCATGGCCGGCTGCGCGTGTCGCACACAGTCCACCGCCAGCCCCGCTGCCACCGCATACAGGGACACCACCTTGCCCCACGTTATGCCTGTGAGAAGAAGAGAAGACACTCAGATGTACACACAGAGCTCAGTCATGAATAATCAAAGGAAACGCCTCTCCTTCATTCCATGTGCCCATGCTGTCTGCCTACAGCCACACTCTTGTACGGTCTCCATCATGGGGGAAAAGAAATACGAGGGGACTGAGACTGTGGGAAAACTCTTCACACCAAGAAGCAGAATGAAATAACCTGACCTTGGTATGGTTTGATCACCTTTCAGCACAGAGTGCACAGGTTTGGAGAAAACATCCCAAAGGCATCATCAGGATAGGGAAGATGTGTACCACCATGGTTGGCATCGCCATTGGTTCTCAGCCATGCACATGCTGCACAACAAGTGATGGAACTCAAATAGTTTGAACAACCTGGGGGTTTTGTTACCAGCACGACTTTTAAACACCCTTTAGACAAAGCATTCCTGTTTTTCTCCTAGATCAGAGAAAGCACATGCAAAGCACACAAGACAAGCATCTTCACTTCTACCATGACAAAAAGCAAAAAAGGGAGGCAAAGCTACAGGGCCAAGAGGGTTCATAGAATCATAGGAATATAGGATTCCTAGAATCCTCAGCTGGTAGGGACACATAAGGGTCATAGAGACCAACCCCTGGCCCTATGCAGGACAGCCCCAGGAATCCTATCATGTGCCTGAGAGCCTTGTTCAAATGCTCCTTGAGCTCTGGCAGATTCAGGGCCATAATCACTTCCCTGAGAGGTCTGTTCCAGTGCCCAACCACATCTAGGGGAACAAGCTTTTCCTAATATCCAATCTAATCCCCCTGACACAGCTTCATTCCATTCCCTTGAGTCCTGTCACTGGTCACCAGGGAGCAAAGGGCCTGCCCCTCCACTTTCCCTCATGAGGAAGCTGTTGATCAGGGTTGGTGTCCTCTTCATTGTAAGGAGCACATCTCTGCCTCCACCTGAACAGATGTTGGTGGGTCAGGGCTGAATTATTCTGGCTCAGCTACACAGGAAGCTGAATACCAGATTAGCTGATGTTGAGGATGGGACCACAAGGAAGTAATGGAGCCTGAAAAACAGGTCATTTCAAGCACTTGGCCACTCTGCCTAGAATATTTAACATTGTCTATCCTATCCCACTGAGGGCAGTGCAGGGATGGAGGGTCAGTCAGTTATCTAATTTCCCAGAAGACAGCCTTCCTGCCGGGCTTGCCCACACCAAGTGCTCCACAGAAGTTGTCCCAGCAACAGCCATCTTCCTTTAGTGCTAGTGATAAGTGCCTGAGCTCAGCTCTGGGTACCAGCCAACTTCCCAGGGTCTCCCCCATGCCTTACCACTGGGTATAAACCCTTCATGCTCAAACATCATAAGCCAGCTGTCCCTCATCAGGCTTCCGTCAGCACAAGTGACCTGGAAACGTCATCCTTTTGCTCCCATGCAGAACTACCACTGCACAATAGCACATGGATTTCCTTTGGATCCACTAGGAAGTTGAATTTCCCCCCTTGCTTTATTATCTGGAATACTGTGGAGTATTTTACAGTATTATGTCTCTATGAAATGTGTCCAAGGTCTCTCCCAAATGGAGCCAGAAGTCTGGTGAAATTCCAGTATTTAAAAACCACACGGAACAGTCCTTGCAAGGTTGCAACAAGAAAGAAAACAGGTGAGAGGATGGAAATATTTGTTCAGTGACTGGATCTAAGAACCTGGAGGGTTTAAACCATCAGAAAACTGGATGTGCCCAGCAAGCAAAAATGCAATTTAAATGGGGCAAAGAGTCTCCCTTTTTCCTTCATCACACACTCAGATCCCCAGGCACTCCTATCTCTGGGATGGAGCTCCAGCCTCCTCATAGCTGTTCTCACTACATCAGAGCAACCCATATTCCTTAAAAAACATGCAAATTTCAGACCACTTCCACAATTCTTCCACACAGTGACTCAAAAAGGACACTCACACTAACACTTTTAGGAATTATTTTCTTTTTTTTTCCTTAAATAAAAAAAGTACTGAACTTTAGAGGAACTCTTCAAATGTCAGCCACAGGAATACCTTGATGGACTGTAGAAAATCTATTCACTGTTCCAAAAAAAGCTACTTATCACTCATGACTAACGTAAGATCAAAATCTACAGATGATCCTTTTGTGAGGTTCTGCAGCAACAGTAACAGCAGTAGCTTGGTGTCCTCTCTGATACTCTGTCCTTCCCCAGCACTATTCCCAAGATCAGAGGAAGTTACTAATATTGCTAAAGTGACAGTTATTCTTCTGGTTTGGTTTCTTTTTTTGCCGAGCAGGCCCTGCAGTGTCCCTTCCCTGGAGCTGTCACTCACAAAGTTCACTGCCTGTGTGGCATTCACACTATTTATCTGCCTTTCTCACATTGTGTGTCACCACAACAGCCAGCAGAAGAGCCAGGAAGAGACTATGAAACCACATGAGAAAACACTAGACAGAGGGGCCCTCTTTGCACTGGGACATGAGTCCCAGTGTAGAGCAGTAAGTCTCTACCTAATGGAAGAGGCTTTCAGGGGTTACACTCCTTGCTGGTGATATCTCTGGGGCTGGAGCCTCAGCTGGTATATACTCAGCTTTAGTATAAGCTAGTTTTACAGTTCTCCACCCCTGCAGAAATGTGGTTCCTTGAATCTTGATTTACATGAACCAAAGTCACCCAAAATTCCAGGGAAGAGTTCACTGGCTTATTTCCAAGCTTTTACTGACAGCACTCTTAAAGCATCTGAAGCAAGTCCATTAGCTCTGAGATATTTACATGGAAGTAATGAAGACTGACATGGCTGAGGTCATTCTGGTACAGAAAGACAGCTGCACTTTCGGTTAACTTTGTTTTAAACACAAGTTTCTCTTTCCAACAGAAGAAAAGTATCTCCATAAAAGTGAAAGATAAAAGCTCGAGACCTGTGACTTCCCTAGTACACAGAGAAGAGTTTGCTCTAAGACTTGTCAGTCCAGGGAGGATGGAGAGGAAGCCCTTCAGCTCCAGCTTCCCTGCCAAGGTTGTTCCATAGTGGTACCTGCTGCAGGACTTGCACAAGGTGAATGCTTCCCTGGCATACCAAGAGAACCCCTCACCCTTTCACTGGGCAGCAGAAAGAGGACGAGCTGTTGGCCACAACTTATCATGGTGATGGATGTGGAGGGCTTAGTGGTCACATCCTCTTTCCAGAGCACTCCTGTCAGGGTCAAACCAATCTTTCAGTCTGCTTTTCCTGTTACCAGCAAAGCCAGGCCATGGGGTTGGGAGGGGAGGAAATTCCCTCCTGATTTTCATGTGTCTGAAGGTCCTGTTGCCACTGCTGGAGTCAGAAGATGGAGACAGCTGGCTGGGCTCCTCACCTGCAACAGCAGGGCACAGCTTATGCTCCTCTTCTCACCAGATGTTGCAGGGCAGCCCTGAAACAAGGGAAGAGCAGAATCTCCAATACCTGTGCCATGCCTGTGGCTGGTCCCTCTGCCCAGGAGGGCTCCAGCAGTCATTCAGTGCCAGGCAGGACAGGACAGGGCAACATGCCTCAGCAGGCCTCCTCTGCACCTTCCCAGGACAGCAGCTCCATTAACCTTTCTCTCTCAATGACTCTCTTGGCAGGGGCAGAGTAGCACAATCTACTGAAAGGGCAGTGCCTCTGTCCCTCATGGTGTCCGGACCAGGTTCAGGATGACATTAGTGTGATGCATCCCTCAGCATAAGCTGGAATTACATCTGGCCAGTGCAAATGAGCAGAAAAGACATACTGTCTTGCTCCAAATTCCTCAAAAGGCCTGGCTGCCATCCATGCTGGGTGAAACAGGCACACGTCACCTGGCAAGACAATCCACTGCGTGGACTAGCATGCACAGGAGCTAACAACAACAGGAATGGAAAACTGCTCCAGAAAGGAATGACCAAAACAGAGAAAGCTTCAAAACTTCTGCTCACAGAGACGGAAAAAAAGGATATGGAAAAAGTGAAGAGCTGCTTAGAAGGCATTATAAAAAATAAGAAATACAAGTTGCAGACTCAAGGCCAGCCATGTAGCTGAAGGTATGTAAATACTGGCGAGCCCAAGGGAAAATGAATTAGCAGGAAAGGACTGCTCTTGAAATTGTTCCTGCTCATATGAGCTTGTCTGCCCCCAGGGGAGAGCTCAAGAAGCCATGAGACACAGCTATGCAGTCTCAGAGCACCACACTACCCAAGGTTACTCAAATAAACTTCCCTCTGCTCTACTCGGCATCAAAGCCCCGCTTGCAAAAGAGACCTAAAAGAAACACAATCCAGTGTTACATTTCAACAGCTGTAAGAATACAGTCAGACACAATATACTTGGTGGAGAGAAAAAATCCAAGTGTGATGTGCACAAGGCAGGAAGCTCAAGTCGTAAGGCCTAAGCAATGATGGAGCAGTGGGATGCATTTCTAACAGCATTTCATAGAATCACAGAATGGTTTGAGCTGGAAGAGAATTCAAAGCTCATCTCATTCCATGCCCTGCCACGGGCAAGGACACCTTCCACTATCCCAGGTTGCTCCAAGCCCTGTCCAGCTTGGCCTTGGACACTGCCAGGGATGGAGCAGCCACAGCTTCTCTGGGAAACCTGTGCCAGGGCCTCCCCACCCTCACAGGGAAGAATTTATTCCTAATATCTAATCTAAATCTACTCTTTGTCGGCGTGAAGCCATTTCCTCTTGTCCTGTCACTCCAGGCCCTTGTAAATAGTCTCTCTCCATCTTCCTTGTATGTTCCCTTCAGGTATTGGAAGGCCACAGTTAAGTCACCCTGAAGCTTTCTCTTTTCCAGGTTGATCAATTCAAATTCTCCCATCCTTTCCTCACAACAGAGCTTCTCCATCCCTCTANATTAAAAACCCAGACCAAAGAAAACCAGGCTTAAAGCTTTTAAAGAGCCTTCATGCCTTGCAGCTCTTACCAACAGCGGGGAACTGTCTCCTTTAGGAAAGGAAAATGCATCTCCCTTTTTTACTTCTGTTTCTTCATCAGGTGACCCCTTCCTTCTGGGATTTATTTAAACAGCTAATGTAAATGTCAGCTCAGCCAGGCCCTAATCCAAAGCCTGTTAAAGTCAGGGGAAAGCCTCCTGCTGCCTGCAGAGCAGCTTTGGACCACACACCAGAACCAGTGGTAACATCAAAGAGGTGATGCTGTTGCAGATCCTTCGCCATCCGAAGCAGATCAGGGCTCTGTAGTGCTCATCTCCACAAAGACGGGCTCCTCCTTACCCTGAATAACTAATGGGTTCTAGGAAAACAGGGAAGTAAAATACAGCTTGAGCCTTACCATAGTCTCTTCTCCCAGATGACAAGCAATGGGACAAGGAATTGGCCTCAAGTTGCATCGTTGGGGTGGGAGTTTAAATTGGATATTAGGAAAAATTTCTTCTCTGAAAGGGTGGTCAGGCACTAAAACAGGCTGCCTTGGGCTTAGTCAAGACTTGTAGATAGTGTGGACAAGAAGTGAACACAGCCAGAGCTACAATGTGAAAACTCAAAACCAGACCAGAGTGTAGAAAACAGATGAAAGATTAAGGAGAAAACCTCTCTAGCAAGATGAAAGATTAAGGAGAAAACCTCTCTAGCAAGAAAGGGTCAAAATCCCCCACTGCAGTGTCAGATTGTAGCTGTTTTCTTAAACTGCACAGTAAAAAACAGCCTGAGATGTTTTAGCCCTTGGTAATTGGCATGAAAACTCAGACTGAACTTCAGTGTCTGGTTTCCTTTGCTCCATAAGAGCCTCTTTTCTCTGAACTATGAAAAAAAAAAAAAAGAGATGAATGTCTGGCTGTCACAGCCAACTCTGATTTACTGGATTTAGTAATAAATGCTGAGCCTTGAGACTGCAGTGGGATCCAGGAATGCTAAAAATCAGCCAACTCCTACCTCTCTGCCTCTCAGCAGCTTTCTACCAAGAGAAATTACAATAACAAGTTGATAAAAGCAATTGAATACACAACATCCAGCAGAGCAGCAGAGATGAAAAAGAATTAAAAATGGAATATAGAGAGCACTAGGAATGTTTGCAATTCACCCCCTGTGCAGTCAGCCCACTGCCAGCCATTTCTGCACCACAGTGTCTCCAGACAAGGGGGAGCACTGGCAACAGAGCTCAAACCTGGGTTTCTACCATGTTCCCAAAGCTATCAGCATTGCCCACTTTATAGGGCTGAGGCCAGAATCCATTCTTACTATCCCGAAAATCCAAGTTTAGAACCAAGACTTACAATTTCTAGCTTTAATTTTAAACCATCCACACTTTGCATTTGACTCCTGAGCTGAGAAGTTGAAGAACATTAAAAAATGCAGCTCTCAATGAATTGAGAGGAGGATTCCTAGAAGGCAGCAGGGCTTTCTCCCCAGCATCATGTTTATGCAGCATAGCAGCACACACAGTCTGCTCTACTTGCAGCCATCCACCTTTCTGGCTTTGGCCCTTGTGTCGCTTCAGGTCTGGAGGGGGGCCAGTTCTGATGCAATCAGCTACAGTCATCTAAGAAGATCACCAACTCACCTGCAATGCAAATACCTGAGCCTGCCAACTTGAACTGTGTTTTTCTGTAAGCCTTTAAGCAAGTAAAGCTCAGCACTAAGTGACAAGACAGGGCACCTGCCCTTTGAACACAGCCACACTCAGACATTCCTGCCATACGTGCCTAGCTCTTGATGTCTGAGCTCACAGGACCCAGTGCAAAGGCAGTCTGCATCCCAAGGTGTGTCTCTGAAAGGCTAGCAAGGGCTGCAGTACTAGCCACACAATCCAATTCCATCCCTTTCCTATGACACAGCATCAATTTCCCTAACCCAGGGAGTAAATCTGCCCTGTTTCACCTGCCAGGAGCTCTGCTTAAGCAATCTGTCTCAGAGATCTGTTTTGCCATTGTTGTGATTCTAGGGAGGATCCGTGCTCTTCCACAACACACACTAGACCTTCTGGGTGGCAGGGCTTCTCCAGGGGGTCAGGGGTTCCACATAAGGAAGCTGATTGAGAAGATAAAGAGGTTTTGAATGAGGAAGACTATTTGAACGGACAACATAAACCTAGACCTCTATAGCAACTATTCCCCAAATGAAAAGAGTCGCTGCACCCCATGACACTTCTCATGTCGTTGTCACTGATCCCAGCACTTGCACACTGCTATGCTGCTATCAAGTTGTTGTCTTTGTTGGTTTGGTTTTTTTCTTTTTGTTTTGTTTCCAGTCTTTAAGATTTACCATTCTTTTACAGACAACACAAGAAGATATTGCAGAAAGTCTATAACCATGTCAGGACCTGCTTGGCAAAAATCTCTGTGTAAAAGGGTTTTTTATCCTTAATTCCCACATGCTGCATTTCCAGTCACAGGCAGGGACTGTTTCCAGGGAAGGAAAAGGTTCCCTTGCAGGAACACAGCATATGGCATATCTTTGCTTTTGACCGTCATCTCTGGAACCAGTCTAACAGCAGCAGCACAACACTCACATCTAAGCAGAGAGGAAGTTCAAAGCACCTGGTCATCTGGAACAGCCTTCAGGATTCTCCCAATATGAGAAAGGAGAAGCAGCAGGCTCTATTGCAGTTTTGGCTATTGCTGTGAGAAACAAAGCCAGGAGGAGAGGAACTCCCTTGTGATGAGTTGGTTCTGGCTCCCAGCATCAGCACTGGGAGACGAAGAAGGGAGACTCCCATGAAATGAGTCTTCTGCAGTTGCCAATGGTGAGCAAAGGAGCTTGGAATGAGTGACCTCCCTATGCAATGAGATAATATCATCTCCCATCGAGGAAGGGGCAGGAGATGCCTTCTAGAATGAGCCAGAATCTGCTGGGAGGACATAACTACACAGGGCATTTCCCTGCCAGAACAGAGCTGAGAGGAGCTTTCATTAAATCATTAAAGCAGAGCACACTGCCAAAATGCCCACAGCTCTTTCAGAAACCAGGCCCCACCTTGCAAACTATCCCAGAAACATGCCTTCTCCAAGACAGGTGACTCCATCCTGTTCTGTTCCACCCAGCCCTGTCCGTGTATCTGTCTGGGCACAGTACCTGCGGTGAAAATCTGGGCGGCCACTGCCAGGAAGGCGTCTGTCACCACCGTCTCCGAGTGCAGGGAGATGTTCAGCTGGCGGGCGATGTTCCGGTAGACATTGGGGCGAATGTATTCCAGCTCATCCCCTGGGAATAAACAGCCAGGAGTCAGCACACACAGCACCAAGTCCTGCCCTCACTGTGTAGGAATTATGGCCAGGGCCACCCCACAGATACCTTCAGCTAAAGAGACTGAACCCCAGCACCACCCGAGTTTAAGCAGGCAGCACAATGCACAAGGTCATTTGGGTACAATTCCCTACCACCTGCACCCTCCTTGTCCAATAACCCCTGTGCCTGGGACTTCAAAAGGGAGTGGAGATAGGCAGTGGCTGTGTACCAGCGGTGTGGCTGCAGTAATCCCTGAAATGCTGTTCTCAGGCTGCCTGCCTGCCTTTCCTCCAACACAGGAGACAGGTCTCAGGTAAGCACAGCCATGTCACTTCAGAAGCAAGAAGGAGGCAAGTACATCCATGTAAGCTTTTGAGAGATACACCCTTTCTCAGCACCCCATTAGGCTTGTACAAAAACACTTGAAGTGCATGAGAGCGACTCAGGAATGCTGGAGGCTGATGAATGCCAGGGATCCACCCAGAGCTGCACAAGGCTAATTAAGCCAAGAGACTCTCAGCTCAGCTATTTTATGCTCACAGAAGCAGTGTTGATCTAGAGTTCTTTCTCTCCTCCAAATGGTTAAAGAGCTGTTCATTTGTGTGGCTGACTCCTCAGCAGCAAGGTTCCTGGCACACAGGAGCTTGGGAAACAACAGTAGTGCTTTTCCTCTGTAGCAAACCAAACCTTTTTTGAGAAGAAGAATTAATAAAGCCTAGTTTCTGTGGGATTTCTCTATCTATAGGGATTCACAGATACTTAATGAAGGCTACACAGCTGCTGCAGGAGCATGACACAATGCAAATATTGCAGGCAATCAATGCCCTTTATGCACAGAGAGTCCTATTTGGCTTAGATTTAGGACACATTGTGCCCTCCTCCTGCACAAAGGTCCTCTGGGAAGAGGAAGAGCTATCCCAACAGCTTTACATTCCACTGCAAGACCCAGCTGACTTGTCCCACCCAAAGGGCAACTGATCCTCCTCAAAATTTCATTTATATGGGAGATAAAAAGGAAGATGCCACAGCAATCAGGAGCTTGTTCCAGAGTCACCAGCTACTGATCCTCAATTCATTCAACTGGCACTCAGCACAGGCAGAACTCAGCTCTGTAGAATTCTACAGCTGAGCTCTCCCAGCTCTTTCTGAGTGTGGGATTGTTCCAGTTTGATGGCAAGAGGAAACCCTGCCAACACATGGTCAGCCCTGATAAGAAAAAACTTTACTTGCACTACTCAACAGCTGTTTTCTCCTTAAAGGCAGCACACAGGCTTCTTGGTAAATGTAAGGAAATGGGGAAAGCCCTGGTTAGCTGAGAGGGAGGCATGAGAGGCTGGGATCAGCACTTGGTGGCCTACCACTGATACCGCTTCTAACAAGCAATGCCTGAAGGTCCCAGAGGAGATAAGGGTTTGTTTGGAGGCACACATGCCCTGCCCTGCAGCAAGGCACAGGGCAGACAAAGGCATCTGGGGAAGGAAGGCACAGGAAAGCATTCCCAGGCTCAGAGAGATTCCCTGCCTCAGCTGCTCCAGAACCTCTCCTGCAGTACATTACATGGTGCTGGTCTTCAGTGCCCTTGTTCAGGTGCCTGACTTTGCAACATACAGAGCAATTCTGGGGCTTCTCCTCCTTCCTTCAGTGATTACGGAGGAGTAAGCAGGGCAGCAGTGACAGTTCTCACACACAGAAGCTCAGTGTAGTGGTCAAAGGGCTTTCCTGGGCCTTGGACAGAGGAAATACAGGTTCAGATAAAACAGACCTCTGACACACACAGCAGATTGGTCTGGGCTGCCTCATTTGGCCACATCATTAGGTTTTACCACTTCTGACTCATTAATTGCACTAATTAGCTGGTAAGCCTCACTGAGCTGATGGCCTCTTACTCCCCAAGACTGCAACTGATTTGCCCATGCCCAGGACCTCTGCTGGCCCATCAGGCAGTTCAATGGGCTCTCTACACACAAGAGGGCTATAAAATACTCCAACTTCTCATCTCTACAGGCTTCTCAGCATTATCACAGATTAAAAAACTGGCCTGGCTTGTTGCACTGCTTAGGAAGTGGCCAAGGACTCGCATTTCTGGCAGGTAGTTGGATACTTGGCCTTGCGCTGGTGAGAACGACGAAGGGTAAAAGAAAGAGATGGGCCATGTGGCAAGTGGAGTTTCTGAAGAAAGGAGACAGAAACAACTCCTCACCCTAATGAGGAGGACTGCTCAACCTTCTTATTGCCTGGGTACCACATGGCACTCTCCAAACAGATTTGCTGAGAGAAGGTGCCAAGTTCCTGGAACTATCAGTCAAATCTTTCCATCTGGACATATATAAGGAACAGGAGAGTGATCCAGGAGACGCCTTCAGATCCAGTGTGCCACCTGCTTGCCCTTTAACATGTTCCTGGCCACCCACAGAAGATCTGGTTGAAAGCAAATAAATCTCAACCCAGGCAGAAAAAAAAAGGAAGGAGAAAGAGACAGCAAGATTGACAGAAAAACAAACCAAAAAAAAATCCCCCAAAGACCAAACAGCCACTAGAAACAAAAACAGAAGTCAACATAGCAGAGAAAAAGTGAAAAAAAAAATAAAAAAAGAAAAGTCAGTTAGAAGAAATACAGCTATGCCTTAAAAAGAAACCTGGGATAATACCAAACTAAGGTGGAAAAGGGAGAAAGTGGGGAGACTTTCTTTCAGTTTGTTTGGCCCAGCTAAAGGTTACTTCACCAGACTTATCTGAATTCCCTTATAATTAAATCAGATACAAATGTTGGTGGTAGTATCCAAGCCAGATGTGAACTAATACACCAGCATGCAGGCAAAGAGGGATGTTGGAAGCAAATTCCAACAGCAATCAGAGTGTTGGGATCCCAAAAGACAAACACCTAGACTTGAACACACAGGATGCCATAAACAAAAGCAAAAGGCCAAGTAACTGTCAGCATTTAGAGGATGCTCCTGGTACAGCTCTAGCTCATGTCTTCATATCACAGCCTTCAGATATGACCTCCCTGCAGCCCCTGCAGCCACTGTGCCATGAGGGGGACACAAAATGTCAGCATATGCCAGGCAACATCAGCCAACTCCTCCCTGCTCCAGCAAAAAGCAAGAAAACTCAGGTCTTGCTGAATGATTAAGGTAGACAAAGGAAAATTAAACACACTGTCATTCAAAAGCAGCTTTCATAAAATCTCCAACTCACATTTTCTAAGCAACTACCCCAAAATTAAAGACCCTTGTAGCTGAAGCCCAAGTCCAGAGGTAGCAGTGCCCTACTAGATGCCAGATTGGATTGCTGGGTTGCATCATGGCCAAGTCACTTACATCTGTAGAAAACACTGCAAGGCCATTTAAAATACCCAGCTGAGAGAGACTGATGAAAGTACTGTGAGAATTGTTAGACAGCTCTAGTCCTGTCCAGACAGAATTAGTTTGCTGCTGGGCTTTCTTGGACTGCATCACGATTTTGAGTTGTTGCAAGTCCTCATAAAAAGGCAGCTCTGCAGAAACCCTGTGCTGAGCAATGCCCCAAGGGACTGAGGAAAGCCAGATAAAGGAGCAGTTTACGGACGATCACCAAAACCAACATTAAATGCCCAAAGCAGAAAAGAAGAACCTGTATATCATCACACAAAAAGCCTCCTCCAGAACCTTAAATCCATTCCGAATTGCTCTGTATTTCCATTCCCCCCGTCCTGCAGGGACTCACCCAGCCGCAGCAGTATGGTGGACACCTCGGCCAGTTTCCCACCGGGCACCGGGGTGTTGTACTCGGGTTTGCTCCAGCTGACCCCCGCTCGAATCAGCCTCGAGTTTATGTAGTCTCTGCAGAGAGCCTTGGCTTGGGACACAAGCTCTTTGTCAGTGGGAGACCTGTCAAAAACCTCCATCACTTCTGCAGCGAAGACTGAGGAACGGCGCAGCACTTCCATCCTCTGCTGCTGACCCCACACCTCCGCACACACTGGCTGGAAGGCTGAGCCAGTGCCTTTGAGGAGAACCTACAGGAATGGTGTAGCAGTTCTCCAGGATCCTGTTTTGTCACAGCTCCCGGCAGCTCTTCTCCACAAGCCAGTCTCTCATTTTACCTGGTGAATAAAAGCACCCGTAAGTCCCCCAGCATTGCAAAGACGTAAATCAGAAGCCCAAGGACACAGCTATGATAAAATCAGTAGTATTGCATTGCCTTAGTCCATCTGACAGACAAGGTGCAAAGTCTTTCATCTTTTGGCCACTCTGACTTTTCCTGGCAACTTTCCCTGGTCCATGGAAGGCTGCAGTTTTCAACTATCAAGGTGTTTCCTCTTTTCCAGTTCTAGAATTACCCGTCAAAGAGACAAGACGGTCAGTGTGGAAACAATTCATAGAATTTGTAGACAATCTCAGCTTGTTTCAATTACACTGGAAAAAAAAAAAAAAGAAAAGGAAAGATTCCCGAATACCAGCTACAGTAACCTCAACCAGATGTCAATACACATTCCAGCTCAGTAGGTCATGGATCTTTCTGAAGAAATGGCACTATTGCAAGAACAGGAGTATGGGAGCATTTGAAATTACTCAATAGAGACAGTTTACCAATTCTCAGTTTAGGTTTTAGTTCTTGCCACTCTTTTTCCCCAAAGCAATGTGCATACTACTTCTTGGAAACCTCTAAAAATAGCAGAGAGATGAGAAAAGGAAGGTAGATTCTCAAAAAGCTTTAAAAAGAGAAAATTCAGAATTTCTTCAGAAGCACCTGAATTCATCTGCTGACCTGAGTTTTTAACCCAGTGCTGCTTTCAAAGTCAGTCAGACCAGTCTTTATTCAGATGCTAGTAAATGCGTTTTTAGTCATCACTTTCAGACACCTACTTACAATGACAATTTTCAAACAAAATAAAGCCAGTTATTTCAGTTTATCCCCCAAAAATATATTTACCTCTCATGTTGCACTTTTTCCCCCTCAGTGATTTCTTTTTGGGTTTGGTTTCATGTTTCTTTAGAAGATCTGCATCACTGAACACCTGGTTTAGGATTCACAGGTTACTGTCACACTTCTCTGGAGTGCACTAGTCTCCTCTGCCATGCTCTCTGCAGGGCTCATTCCAGTGCCTCCTTCCCCATCTCTGTCAGCCCTGCATCCCGCCGGGATCCTTGGGGCTTGCCCGCCTGCTTTTAAGGGACCCAGACGCAGAGGAAAGCTTCTGGCTTTAGCCTTGTAAGGAAGATGAAACCGGGAGGTGGGGTTGCTACAGCCGGAGACCGACGCTTTCCCCTCCCCTTTGGTCTCTCTTAAGGAGGTTCTCTGTTGTTCTTCGCTGAGCTTCGTTCAGGGCTCAGCATCGGGGTGAGGGTGGGAGCATCGCTCCAGGACCAGGTTTCCCCACGTAACAGTGATGGATGATCCGCTGAAACAGCAACAGCTCCCGCTGAATTCCCACAGCAGCTTCAGCAGAGTTGATGTTGGCCAGTCATTTTCATATGGTAGCCAAGTGGGCAAACTGCACATCATATTTTAGCGTGGGTTAGTCCTATCAATCCAGTTACCTTCACTGTCTTAGACTATGTCCCACGGCAGGGGGTTGGAACTAGATAATCTGTAAGGTCCCTTCCAAACCAAACCATTCTGTGATTCTATGATGATTTTATGATTAACAAAGAGAGCCACAGCTCCAAGATAAGGCAAGTGGCACTTGCATTCCCCTGAACTACACGTAGTCTGGTTAAAAAAAAAAATGAAGTGGGTTTGCTGCTAGGAAATATTTTGCCCAGAATTAAGTGTTTTGCAAGAATATGTCCATTTTATCTCAGTGCATTAAGAAAACAAACGTATAAAGTTTAAGGAAAACCTTTCAATTAATTTCAACATATTTATACGTAAATTTCAACATCAACTTTTTGTTGCAACTAACATTGCACATTGATATTCATATTGATGCCACAATGTTCAAATTTCTTCCATGTGCATGTGTCCATTTCATATCAATAAACCACATACAAATGTTGGCTTTTTGTGTTATGATTTAAAACAAAAGAATTTTTAGCAGTAGAAGTTTACTGCAGCCAAGAAGTTCTACCAGCCTAAACAAATACTCTCCCCCAAAAATAACAATTTGTAGATTAACAACTGGGTATGTGGCATGTTCAAAACAGAAGTGAGAAGTAACTATTGTCATCTTGTGGCCTCCAAGAAAAGACAGAGGCAAGTACACCTCTCCAGGGTGTTGATCACAAAAAATTCCTGAAGTATAACCTGCACCAGAGACCTGCACCTGGTCTCAGAACTGAGGCATAAAAAGGAACAAACTAACTGCATGAAAAAGCCTTATTATGTGATGTATTGAACACTCCAGCCAGCATCCCACACACCACTCATGCACATATTACCACAGAGCATGTTGACTGCCATTGACTGGATTGCTGGAGACTGCTTTGCTGTGATGGGAAAGGGCTGAGGTATCTGATACCCTACAGCAATGGATCTGCTTTCTGAGCTGTTTTTTTCTGGGAAAGGAGCAGGGTTAAGGAGAGGTACATGTATGCACTGGTAGCCATCTGGGAACCTGGCTTAGCTTGATGTGATCATGGTAAGATGGCAATAGTGACTGGGCATCTCCAGCACCAGCTCAAAGACTCTCTCTGAAATCTGTTTTTATCCACTAGCCTTCTTCAAATTTAAATACAGACAGAGGCCCATCCCATGGAAGCTGAAATCAAGACTCCAGAGATCCTGTGGTACTGCCCACCGCTAACCCAGACCTTCCCTGCAGCAAGGCCTGATAGTCTCTTGGAAAAGCATATTTTTGCCTTTGCAACCCTGATGGCTAAAAAAAAAAATCATTAAAAATTATGTCTCAGCTTCCTGAGGCAGCTGACAGCTTGAAACAGGAGCCCTATCTAAACCATCCCTATTCAGTGGGTCTCTGAAACAAAGATGACTGCTTAAATATCAGGATTGCTTAACTAATTATAATGTTTCCTAGACTTCTGGCAAATATGCAAGTGCCACAGTGCCTTCCAGCTCCCCATGGGTGCCAATCTCAACCCACGTGTTCCCTGCCCAACTGTCACAGCATGCAGCACCCCCTCAACTTCCACTCTGCAGCAAAGACACAAAAACTAGAAGCATGAGGTCTGTGTATAATAAACCAAACTTTGTGTTACAAAAAACCCCCCAACCAACAGTGCATGGTTTTCTACCTATGTTATTTACACACTAAAAATACAGCCTCACACTGGAAGAAGCCTCTATAGGTAAAAATAGATGACACCATAGCACACAGTGCTCAGCTGAACACAAAAGGACAGGGCGTTACAATCCAAGGAGAAGTTGGTGTAATCAGAGGCCCTTTTTCCACAGTGCATTTATGCTTAAAGACTTGATCTATAAAGGGAAAACCCCTGTGGCAAAGGCGTGACAGGAAACAGTGCAAAAGCAGCTTATTCCAAATCACTTATCCCTGTGTAGCTTTTTCTGGCGTGACAGTGTTCTGGCTGGAACAACAGGCTTCACATCACAGCTCCTGCCTTTCTCAGGTGGGGTGACCAAAACAGCTTGGAACACTCCTTTAGTAAATCCAGGGGACCACAGAGATATGTCATAACCATATCAAGTGGGAACAAATCCTGCAGAAGCCACATCAGCGAGAGAACACAGCAATAGTCTAAATGTAGACAGCTTCTGCTCAATATTAAGTAGTTTAACTGCTAGAGAAGGAAGTCTCTAGAAAGGCCTTTTAGCAGTTGCAGTGAAATCAAAATAGCTCGGCAATTGTGAGCACACTGAGTTTATGAAAGGGTCTGCATGATATGGATGCCTGCAAGAGCACAAAAATAGCCCCAGGGGCCCCAGGAGGTCATTCAGCCTTGTGTTCCCACAGCTTGGCTCCTGTTGGAGGTATTGTCCTGTCTCACCTCACAATGCCGATCCTATTCACTTCACACCGCCTGCAATTCCAGTGAAAACTACACACTGACTCAAAGACCCCATGTTATAAATGCCTTCAGAGTAAAGACTCTGAGAAGCAGAGGGATGCCAAAGACACACAGTACATTTCCAGAGAGCCTGGGAATCAACCCTGCTACCCTCAACCTGCTGCAAGAGGTTTCCCTTCAGAGACAAGATACTCTAGCAAAACCCTGGCACTGTAGCCAGACCAACACCTTCTACCAAACCATCCCTGAACCATGTTCTGCATTATCTCACCCAGTTTAACATATAGTCTTATCCCCACTGACTCTTCCTGTCTGGTCTTTGCAGCAATACTTCAATTCTGTGTTTGTGAAGTTATCAAAAACACCTACAGCATCAGGCTTTGGCCTATAAATTTGTACAAGGAGGTTGGCAGAAATACTTCTTTTCACATAAAGATATTTTGCCAGCTGCAAGAGGAAAACAATACATGGAAGTAGCAGCTTAGTGAGACCCAGCTAAAACACTGAGCCTTTTTTGAACCTTTTTCTTGTTTCTGAAGGCCTTGTTTCAAAGCCCTCTGACAGTCAAGCAGTGAGTTGTATCACTTGCTCGATGGAAATGCCTTGGAGCACCTTTCCTGGAACAGGATTTCACAGCACCAAGTGTCACACGCCAGACCAAAGAGTCTGTCACAGTCAACTTATCTTCCTTAGTCTTTAGACAATTCTCCTTCACAAGGATACAGGTCTAGTGACTTATACACATCAAGTTTAGTGACCAATCCATTACTTTGGTTTCTGACCAGAAGGTTTCAGATTAGCACTGATACCCAGGATTTTCTTCTCTTAACCCACTGTCACTGTAGACACAATTTGCTATCCATATGTTTTGATAAAGGCAGAACAGAGATTTGTTGTACTCTAGAACTGCAGCAGGAAACTGTAGCAGGAATTTAATGGTATTAAATTAAAAAAAGCATGTATTCCTGAATCTTACTGTCCCAGAAGAGTTTAACCAACCATTGCTACTCAAGCATCAAGTCAACCATTGCTCTCTGTAAGACAGCAGCTTCTAGCTACATCTAGGGCTTTAATGAGAGTCCATCATCTGCCTAAGAACCTAATTGCATAGTTATAACTGTTTTATTTGTCTCCTATCATCTAATTTGCTTCAGAATGGCACATTTTACTGAATGGACCATCTCATAAGCCACAAAGGCAGCAGACACAAAGAAATAAGAAGTTTTAAGTTGTTCAACAGCTGTAGCCTTGTCTTGAAATACAAATAAAATATTTTCCACCTAATGAGGTGGCTGTCCTCAGGAGAGCAGAGTTCTCTTCACTTTCAAGCTCTAACCAACAAAGGCAGAGACCAAGCCTTTGCCTCATTCAAGCAACTGACCATCCACAAGGTTTGGGAATCAGTTCACACACAGAGGATATGCACAGGTAAAGACAGGCAGGTGCCTCTGCCAGCAATGATCCCAAAATCTCAAGAGACTGAAGAGGATGCAGGCAGTTCTGCACTGGTTCAGCAGCACTTATGAGGTCTTTGAGTAGCATTTATGAGACTTACAAGCATTTATCTGCAGCTGTGAGACACATGCTGGCAACACAGACTCAGCCCATGTAGGCAAAGGGACTGTTGGATCTGATACCCACAGGGCAGGACTCTACGCTGCACACATCTTCATGGCCTAAACATGTTCCATGGGATCTAGACTCAAATTTTGCATATCCAGAATTTAATCCTACTAGTAATAAAACCCTTGGTGACTTTTGGTAAGCCTCTTCAGGATCTTCAGTCTTAGCCTCAATGGCTGGGCAGGGCAGCAGCTATGCTTTTAAAAAACCCTGTCTTCTCAGGCTCAGACAGGGAGGGAAGGGCCTGCACATATCAAATTTGGAGTGCACGACTGCTTCATATACACTATTATACCACACAGCACTTCCATTAGGACGCAGTTCAACCCTGATTGTCAGCAAAACATTTCTATACACTTGATACACATCTAGGTTTTGTGGAAACCCGTCTTGACAAAAGTAATCTTCAAAGCTGCATTGGTAAACAAGACTTACCCCTCTTACTCAGTGGAGCAGTATAGGGCTGGGTTTTTTCAGCAGTGGGGTCAGATACAGCAACCTTCATGTCCAGCTGCTCATACTCATTCCCAAATTGTTCCTGCTATAATTTAGGGACTGCTGGCACTGTGGACTGGTTCGGGGAGCTGGCTTGTTATTTTTCGTCTAAATCTGATAAACCTTCTACTCAAAGCACATCTGCAGAGATGAATTAGTACAAGCAAGGTAGCTACAAGCAAAAGGAAACAAATTCAGCTTTGCCATCAAGAAAAACGCCCATGAGACTATAGCACCAGGGCTGGCTGTCCACATAGAAATGCAGCTGTGGTGATCTGGAGCTTTCTAGTTCACTGCAGAAGACAGAAAACTGCTGAGAGAAGGTAATCAATAAACCCTCCTGTAGGAGCAACAATTGCCCAGCGGGTCTGATTTTTCCTGCACTTTTAAGATGACAGCTTTCATGGCTTATGATGGAAAAGACTTTATCTAAAAGTGAGGTGGAATTCTGTTTCCTGACATTCTGGCATTGAGGTATCCAAATCCAGAAGTACAATAGCCAGGACAAAGCAATTCCTTCCTTCTGGCTGAAACGTGAGCTTGATCAAATAGGTGTCCAGAACAGAGTTAACTTACATTTGTTGGCCGTGAATTCCATTCTCTCTCTTACTTCAACTGGAAACCTTGGGCTGGAGTGTTTCCATGGCTATGAAAGGCAATTGGGTTAGTAGCTGCTCTCAGCGTTTGTGATGAGGTGATATGTGTGCCCACCTGTGCCCAGGGAAGAAGGAAAAGCCTCCTCTTAGGCTCCACTGTGCATCCTGGTCATTTCTGTGAGCCCTCAGGAAAGAACTGCGACAGGTCTTGGATCATCAGTTCAGCAAGAGCCAGTCAGATCCTGCTACTCTGCTTCTTGCCCAGCTTGCACATCTCCAGCACATCACTTTGCACTGGCAAGACAATAGCAAACATCGGGCCAGATGTAAAAAAGTGTTGCCAGAGGCGCTTAGGGTACATTCCACTTCAGTCAAAGTGATTCAAGTCAATTTTAATTGTATTTAGGAATCAGCATGCCAGAAATCCTGTTTTGAGGTCACTGATTTTAATCTGAGTTTACATTTGTTTCTAAGAGAGGGCGGGTCTCAGACTCCCCTGTTTATTTGCATGTGAACACAGCTCCTTGCTATGGTTTCTCTTTCAGCTAAAAAGGAGAAAAGTGATGTGTATTTAAGCAATTCTACAGCTGATACCAATCAGAAAACTGAATGTGTCCAGGGTGGTTTCTACTTAGGCTATCTTAACCTCATCTTGCTAGTGTATGCCCCTTTAAACATCCATATAAATGCAATTAAAAGTAAATAGAAATAAAATTATGTTTTAAGTGCTAAATTAAACTATCAAATATTTATTTGAAGAGGTTTTTAGAATGCAGAAAAGCACCTGAGACAAAAAACTCCACAACAACACAGAATTGTTCTTATTCGGGTACTGAACTGAGTCAACTGTTGAAGTGAATAAGCAGCTAGAGACCAAAAGCCTGCTCTGGGGACAAAGTCAAGACTTCTGAGGTGTTGCAAGGTCAGAGAAGTCCTTCTAACTGAGCTAATTCAGTTTGTCACTTGATTATGAAGAGCCAGAGAGAAAAGAACGAAAAAAATCTACCACATATTGGGTAACACTTCTCACAAAAAGCCTGAAGAACCACCTCAACATAAGCAGTACTGGCTGCTTATATTTTACAAGTCACTCAAATATGTGCCATGCTCTCCATCACTTCAGACTTTCAACAGGTGCTCATAGCTCTCATATTTTTGTTTTACAGCAAAGAAAGGGCTTAAATTGGACTTGATGGTCATAAAGGTCTTTTCCAA
>VYZS01082715.1:2106-23368 GCA_013400695.1 Neodrepanis coruscans | reverse complement strand
CATTTTTTAAAGTCTTTTTCATCAGGAAATTGAAATGTCCACACATAAAATGTTATACAAATATATTTTCATGAAATAAAATATGGGAAAATTTGGATGCAATATATTCTGGTTTAACAGATGATCTAAGGTTTTAGGTTTAAAAAAATACATACATATATTTCTATTGATTATTCTATTTTGTGTGTACTCTAATATTGTATTAAAACTATTTTGTAATCAACTTCCATTTATTATATGATAAACAAAAGTGATTACATAACTCTTTATAAACAACACCACAAAATTAATGCACTTTGCATTTTTTTCTTTAAAAATATAAGTGACTAAGGCTCAATGCAGATTATTTTCTTATTACAAGTCAATTTTAAGGTTATATTAATTATAAATTTGACAATTTATTCAGTAAATTTAAATTACTGGAGACAGGAGAAGCAACAGGGGTTTTTTTTTCACTACTAGTGTTTACATATTATGAAGATAGAATGGATAACGCAAAGTACTACAAAAGTTTTCCATGTTGGTCTTCCATTTGTATGAACGGGCAAGAGAGATTTTAAATTCTTGTGTGGACAGGCCAGTTAAAAAAATACTCATGAAAAATCCCATCAAAATAGTCTGTGATCGGGGTCTTACTACTAAGCACCTTAGAGATGATTAAGAAAGGTTAAGCATCTGCAAAATTTTGAAGATATACACATTGACAATAAAACCAGAAAGACTCACTGAGTGGAAGAAAATGGAAAGGACTAGCAACAATAGGATAAATTTACAGAGAAGATGAAAATAGGGTGAGTATTGTTGTTGGGCTAAAGGGTGAGGGGAGTAACGGAATCCAGACACACAGTCTCCATAGGAGTATGGTGAATGGTTCGGTTTATTCCAAATTACAGGCACAGTTATAGGATTTTTGCCAGAGTTCACGCGGCATAAGCAATCACATTATTGGCTATAGCAACTTGTTCCACACTTTAGTCTAAACAGTGACTGGCTACCTATAGCAGAGCACGTGAATACTTTGTTTCAGCTTTTCCAGTTACAGCATTCTACTTTCCCATCCTTGTATCATGTTTATTGATACATAGCATCCTGCTCTCGCGTCCTTATATCTTGTTTACTGTTACATACCATCCTGCTCTCACAATAGCTTCCCTAATTCCAGTGTGTCCAGAGACACACTGCCTTTGTCAAACCCTGGATTGTCCGCACATTCCCACAGCACTCTGCCCTTGCTGTTACAGAAACTCCTCTACAGAGGAGTTTTGAAAAATACGACAAAAAGTGCCAGCATTTCTCAGTGGTCACAAGTAAAAAGTATTGGACAAAGAGTGAGCCATTAGATGAAAAGAATGGAAGAGGCCTAAAGTATAAGTATCCATGCAGAAATACCACCTGAAATTTGAATTATAATTCTTTGTTTCTTGAATTCAGTGATATTGGAAAGAATCTGACTTCACACAATTAACTTCAAATCCAAAATTATTCTTTACCCAACTAAACAGCTTTTAAAAAAAGTAAAATTTTCAACCTAATTAAGAAGTCAACATATTTATGTTTCTCAAGAAGAAGTTCTAGAGGGAGATGTAAGACTCTAATTCAGATCTCTGTTCATAGTAGCTCTCCTAGATTTGGATGAGGTTGTTTGAAAACTGGCTGAATGGCTGGGCTTAGAGAGTGGTGATCCATGGCACAGAGTCTAGTTTGAGGCCAGTAACTAGTGGTGTACCCCTGGGCTATATACTGTGTTCAGTCCTGTTTAACAGCTTCATTAGTGACCGGGATGATGGGGCAGAGTGTAGCCTCAGACAGTTTGCAGACATCAAAAAACTAGAAGGAGTGGCTGATATGCCAGGGGGTCATGGTACCCTCTAGGGGGATCACAACAGGCTGGAGAAATGGTTTGATGGGAACTGTAGGAAGTTCAGCAAGGGGATGTGTAAACTTTTGCACCTGGGGAGGAACAAATCCATACACCAGTATATGCTGAGGGCCACAGAGATGACCAACAGCTTGTAGAAAAGCAATCATTCAGTATAAAACAACATTCATTTCAGCAGAGTTTAGTGATATGTCATGTAAGACGATTGAGGAACAAACCAATTCAAATTTACATCAGAATCTAGTACTTGTGCTTCAGTCCCTTACACAGGCCAACATTAAAATAGTGCTTTAGAAACAGCATAGAAATAGAAAAAATGCATCTATATTCCCATGTAATATCACCTGTACATTACAGAGCAATGACACACAGATTGATATCAGCAAGTCTAAATAGCCATAAAAATAATGATAATTATTTTTATAATAATGCATGTTTATTATAAAAGCAGGTTATAATAATCCTAGTTTATTACTGTGAAGTTGACTAGTCTCTTTTTTATTCAAAGGCCCCACATACAGTTATGAATAAAGAGGCTTATGTTTTAGCTGCAAATTAGAAAAGATGTATCAAAGAAACGATATGACAAAAAGCTTTTCCTTATTTTGTTTTTTTTAAGACCCCTCAATCAAACAGTTCAGTTTATAGAGTAGCACCTTCAACAATGGTTATACAGGGAATACTGCTGAAACTAAGAGACTTGTTCTCTATTGCTTTGAAATAAGCATTAAAGCAAGGTGACAACATACTCAGGCCTTTGGCCAGTCTTGAATTGGCCAGTTTCTAACAATTTTAAAACAAATTAACATACAACCTATCAGTAATTGCAAACATATTTCTTTTTTTAAATTTATTTATATAATACAAAATTGCAGGGTGTGCTCTTGGAGCACATTAACTCTTATCTGTGTGCTGGAAAAAAAGGAACATCATTAGGGTAGAGACAAAACCAATGAAAGTGCTGAATAGATTAGAAAATGTAACCTATGAGGTGGGCTTAGGAGAATTTATATAGTCTACAGAAAAGATAAGAAAGAGGTGATAAAATAAAAATACATGAGTACCTTCCAGAAACTACCAAAAAGGAAAAAAAAAAAAAAACAAAACCAAAAACAAATGCTTTAACTTAAATTGTTCTTGTGAGGAAAAGGATAAGTAAAGGCTTCAAATTAAGAAAATGGAAACCAAAAAGTGAAAAACCATTATATAACAGTAAGCTAGTGAAATAACCTGCCAAAACAGCTATTATCAATGAAATTATTCAAGACATACTACAGAGGAAACCTATAAAAAAATAATTGTAAGTACAGTCCTACTTCTATACAAAGATGGGTCAGATGACCCAAGCAGTCATTTTTAACTCTGGTATCTATAATTTAAGGATAATACAAGAAAATAAAACATGAGCAGTATAAAGAGCAATGCACAGAGGTAGTTTTTCCCTTGAGAAGGTATACTTCCATATGTATTTTGCAGGTTTTTAAAAGAAAATTGTTATCATAAATTTGGGGTAATTTCTCCCATATCAATACCATCAGGATTTGGGATATTCTGTAGAATTTTTTAATTTTCTTTCTTCAATTCCAAATAGATGTCTCAAAACTACATTTACAGTGATTAATTAACAACATAGACAGATTAATAAGTTATTTAGGCTGATGCTGTTTACAAGTGCCATAGCACCAAATATTCTTGTAAGATTTAACAGGTTTAATGTTGTGCAAAATGATCGATTAGCTCTGTGTTGAAGCCCATATTACTTTTAATCTTAATGCAAGCAATTTTTCAGTTTGATGTACAATACCATTAAGTACTTAAAAATACTAATTTAACAAAGTTTGTATATTAATATTCTGAGAATGTTTCCCTAAAGCATGAGGACTTTGTAATTATTTTTAACATCTTAATTTTTTTTTTTCTCAGTCTTTCAAATCAAGAAATCTCACGCTGTTTTCAGAAAACATATTGAAAAACAGCTTGACAGGGTTATAGGTAACTTTTTTTGAAGTAATGTAAAGTGTGTATTCTATTAATAGAAGATCTATGCTCTGTCAATGCATAATTTCCATGCAATTCATAAAGACTTAGTGGCATGCTCTTTCCCTATTGTATGCCTCTGATTTAGTTAATGATTAAGAAAACCAGTGTCACCACTACCACGAAAAATTCCAGAATCCCTCATTTATTTAAATTCACATCAAATGCAGAACAGGACATGTAAAAAGGCCCCTGTGACACAAAAAATCATAATTCAATATTACATTTTCATTGTCTGCATAAAACAAAACTTGATATTTTTAAAAGAAAGTTATTTTTTTCTCAAAATTTTCAGCATACTTTTGCAATTCCTGAGAGGTTTGAAGTATTTTGTAAGAAATTCCCCCCATATATCTATATTTAATAAATTGTTGCGTTCCCTATACGTCTCTTATCCATTGATAAACCTAATATTGTCCTAAACCCTGACAATATGAAACATAATCTAGTCCTTGGAGTTAATCTGTTTTTTTTCCCTTTAAATAATAACATTGCAGAATCAGTATTTATGTGTCTTTGTAAGAATTTCAGTTGCAATTGAGATATTTCACAGCACACTTTCTGAGAATTTTCCTGGTTCCCACCTCATGAAGTTAAAAAAAAAGCATCATCAATCTATATCTAATTATATTCTCATGATACATGGAATATTCTCATGATACATTTTTGTAAAATTGATAGTAATAGACGTATACTTTAAAAACACAAGGCGTTCATAATTTCAGATACACAGAAAAGCTTGATGCTCTGAATAAAGAGAGAATGTATGATAGTTCTTCTTCTCGTAGTATACCCATTTATATTGTACTGGTTTATTCTTCCAGACAGTTCAATCATTTTCAAGATGAATGTATTAGAAAAGGATTACTTTAGGAAGGTCCCCACAGTATTTTTCTATGAATGTCTCTGACAATCTAAAGCAAAGCCAGACAAACAAATAAACAAAACCAGAACCAAAATGAAACGAATAACCAACCAAAGAAAACAAAAATGAACAAAACAAACAAACAATGCAGTTTATATAATGAGGTCCTTAACTTTTCTCTGAGATTTCGTGTATTTTGGAATCCCAGCTTCTGAATAATTTTCTAAATATACTTGCCTGTTGCATTAAGTAATAATATTGATTGACATTTTTTAAAAAAATTCTGTATTGCAGAGTGTATTTTGCATCTAATTTGTCCACAGTGTGCAGATGTTTAGATAAACTGATTTAATTATAGAATTCTTATTGCATTCATACAGTGGCAGAATTTAATCCTTTATTAATTCACTGAACTAACAGTTCTTATATACAGAAAGTTCAGGAAGGAAAAGGATTCCTGAAAAAGTAATTTAAATTGCTAATTCATGTTAGTCTAAATAGATATAGTTCTTATATATATAAGAAAAAGGTGAAATTAACAAGGCAGCAAACTAGATCAGTACTGACTTATTTACTTGTAAAGATATGGCTTTGTTCCCCTCCCTTTCACTTTCATTGTTTAAGTGAGAACATGAGGGCCTATTTTGCCTTGCAGATTTCAGAAGACGGATCCATTTCTCTAAAATGCAGTTTCTGTCACTGTATTTATTGCTGTCATTTCTGTTCACGTACAGATTGCTGTATCTCACTAAGTATTGATAAAAAGTCACCATAGATACCTATTTTGGAAAAAAAAAAAAGAAAAGAAAATCATACTTTCATTGTTGCTGTGGGGAATGGAAAATATGTTTGAATGCATGACTCAAAACATGTACACACCTGTTTATTTTGATAATCTGTCCCTGCACCCCTTAGTATTTTATCCTGCATTACTGTTGGGAGTTAAATGAAAGAATATACTGTTAGGCAGCAATACAATGTTAAAATACACAAACACTGACCAGGTTCCTTAGAAAATGACACTAATGATTCTGGTTTGATAGATCTCTAGCTGCTTCCAGCAAGTTAGTGGAAAAACACCCAAAGTGCTGATTGGCTGTTGTGGTTTTGAAACCCGGGATTCTGAGAGCTGTGTTGCATCTTTTAGTTATTTTTCATCTGTTTTTCTGTTTCTTTATTTTTTACTCTTTGGAGCCAGGACCCTACAGGGCTGCTGGCCCTTCCCTCCCTCCCCCAGCCGTGGCCGGCCCGCTGGCGCTGCCGGGGTTGGGGCGCGCAGAGTTTGGCAGGTCTGGGCTGGAGCAGCGTTGGAGCCGTGGCGCATTTCGGGTTGCTGGGACATGCTCAGTGATGCCTTGGACCGTGCCAGCTGCGAATTCCCAGGATGGCGAACTTGGTGCCTGGAGTCCCTGAACAACCTTCGCCCGCTGCATCCATGATGGGAGCTCCGTGCACCCGCAGGGAGTGGAGGGGAAGCTGCCGGAGATACGCCTGGAAGACATGGGATCATTTTGACAATGTGGGCAGGAGAGAAGGGGTGGAGCAGTTTTTGATTGGAGGCGGGGGAATGACGGTGCGTTTTTTGAAAGGGGATGGGAGTTTTTTGGGGGTTTGTTTTTTTAGGCTGCGATTTGAGACAGCCAACTGGGAAGACAGAACTGCTATATGGTCACGTTTAGGGGGTTTTTGGTTTTTTGAGGGTTTTTTTTCTCTCTTTTTCTTCGTATTTTCCTCCCAATAACGGTGTCTGAGTTTCTTTCCTTTTTTTGGGAGAAGTGGGGAAGGGTAGCTGAGGCTGGTTTTTTTCTTTGTCCTTGTCCAAGTTTTCTGTTGTTGGGTTTTTTTTCCTTCTGTTCTTCTCCCCACGGTGGGGAGGGAATGGGAACTCTTTCCCCTCTCCCCCTCCCCCCTTCCCTTCCTGTTTTAAATTTTAATAAATTCTGTTGCATTTAACTCTCTAACGAGTTCTCATCCAGATTCTGGTAGGTAATTAAGTTTTGTCTACCATTCTAAACTGGCACATTGGCCAATGCTGATACCAAACCTAGTAAATGGATAAGAACAAACTAGCTGGTTTTCTTTGACGCAGGTAGAGGTTGATACAGGGATTGAAATTATTTAGAGATAAGGAAATATGTAGTAAAACATCTGGTTGTGCTAACTGACTTATCTTGATAATAAGTTGTGAGTTGTTTTGGTCTCTCTCTCTCTCTNATTATTTAGAGATAAGGAAATATGTAGTAAAACATCTGGTTGTGCTAACTGACTTATCTTGATAATAAGTTGTGAGTTGTTTTGGTCTCTCTCTCTCTCACACACAAACACAGAGAGTCCAGAGAGTCAATCCATTTGTAGAAGAGTCTTCTACTTATAGAAGTTCTGTTTGCCAGGTCTTTTATTTTACAGAAAGAGGTTACATAGCGTTCACCTCCTAAACATGTTCTTTATAGCAATTAAAATATATTAAAACACAATTAAAATTGAGGCTTTCCTTCATGAAAAGATATTGAAGCAAGCTAACATAAAGTAGCAGTGCTAAAATCTAAACCCTGCTCTGCTTGTGTATTTCTTTTGTCTATACTGACACATATTTATGAGTAGCTTTATGAAAGGGAAGACAGGAGGAGGAAACTGACAGTTACTGTAAGTAGATTGCAAATTATTAGCCTCCAGGAACTATGTGATGCAATTGTAGCTGTCTGTAAATTCAACACAAACTAACAGATTGTTTTTCTACCCAACAGCTTTCTTACCTGACTAATTGTAGTTTCTGAACTGCAGAGAGCCAAATAGGTCAAAATCTGTCTTTGTTCACACAAAGTTAATTTCAGTGAACTCCATTAAATGAACAAAGTTGCTACATATCCAGTGGTATAAATGAGGGGACAATTTGTCCTCTTGCATTTATTGTTCCCCTGTAGAAATCAATTGAAAGATTAAATTACCTAGCAAGCATTATTTGTGGAGAATTCTTTGGCACAAATGTGATGAGTATTATTTGAACTAAGAGGAAGCATTTGATTGTGACTGTTCTTAACATTAATGTTTAAGAATTTAATTGTATTGATCTCATGTTCTTAACAGTCTTTGCAAATACAGATTTTGTGAAAGGAACCAAGCCTACTAGACCCCTGCCTCAAAGAGCAATGCATTAGGTGACTAGAATATTTGTAAATTCTATTTATCCTGTATATGAAAAGCTCATGGAACAGTCTCAAATCAGCAGTTTTCAGAATTCTTTTTTTGGGGGGGGCAATATTTATGCCATTGTTTTACAAATGCAAGGCCATCATGTTTTCTCTTAACATTCAGTATACTTGACAATCAAAATGAAAAATGACTGAATGTTAAAGAAATAAATNATATTTATGCCATTGTTTTACAAATGCAAGGCCATCATGTTTTCTCTTAACATTCAGTATACTTGACAATCAAAATGAAAAATGACTGTTTTTAAAAGAAATAAATCATTATTGATCCTTTGTTTTCCTATATCATCAGTTACACCTTTGGCATGAAGTAAGGCATTGGATGTGAAGTGATGTTAGGGTGCTTTGCTTAATTAATAACTGTTTATTTGAAATCTAATTGGAAGAACTATATTGGATCTAATAAACTAGGAAATAACCACACGTCTTAGTAATTGCAGATTTACTTATTCTTTCAGAAGCAGTTTCTTCTCTAGAGCATATTGAATAGTATCACGTAATTAACCTAAATAAATGCATATGATGGACTTTTATGATGGCTTTTTTATGATTATGAGATCTCTTTTATTGCTTTCCTCCTCTCTCCTCTTTTAACCACAGACTATTTGCCAACTTCAGGTAACGAATTTTATGCAACACCTAGAGAGTTTTGAGTTACTATGAATTCTGATTAACTAAAGGGGTCAACTTCCATTAGAAACTGCATAAAACTCAGTCCATTAAATTGTCCATTTCAAGCTTGCAGTAATGGCTTATGGTTTTGATTATATTAATTAGTTCACCTTCTACATTGCCTAAATAAATGCTTATTTTAAGGAACACAGGGAACTCTTCTGACATAGAACTATAGGGAAGAAACATTAAAGGGAATGGCAGACTTAAAACTTATTAGGTTAACTGAAACATAATAGATTAAAAAAAACCCAAGACATTGCAAAAGATAAATGATTTTGTCAAAGAATTAGCATATTATATCAGCTACAGTTTGTGGTGGTTTTACCACAAATAAAGTGATTTTGGAGCAGAGACTGAGAGAAATCACAAACACACCCCAAAAATGAAGAAAACACACAAAAATCACAGTTTATTTTGCGCAAACACCAAAACCCGACAAATAAAGTGCAAGACAGACAAACAAATTAAATTTTTCCAGAGCCCATGTTTGGGGTGAGGACGCTCTGGAGATAGTGCTTGTCTCTCTCTCCCTCTGGGCCCGGCTGAGAGACTCCACGGTAGTTAGAAGGGAGCACGTGGTCTCGAGATCCCCTTAGCCTTGAACCTCTGCCCGGTTTCGACTGAGGAAAACAACTCAAAAAGATTACAAAAACCGCGCCCCACCTTCCCTCCCTTTTAGCCNGCGCGGTCGGGGCGCACTGAGGACAGTCCACCCCGGTTAACAGCGGTGCCGGGGGCCGGCGGGCCCAGCCCCTGCACCCCCGCGCGCAAGCCGCGCTGTGGGGCGCCGACCGCCCTCCACCTGGGGGCAGTGGGAGGTGCAATGCCCCCGCCATGGCACCGCTACGTGGGGGGGTTGGGGGGGGAAGAGGAGGACACGGCGGCGGTCCTCTCCCTCGGCCCCAGGATTCGGCGAGACCTGCTGCCTGGCGGCTCTAACACCCGCCGCCGCTCGCGCGCGCCAGGCTACCTGCCCACTGGAGGCCCTCCCAGCCGACCCGAAGCCGGTCACGGCCGCCGCTTTTTTTTTCCCGCCACAGGCAAGGGGCCAGCTCTGTGCTCCCGGGGTAGGGAGGAGGCACCGCCGCTGCTGGTTCGCCTGCTGCCGCTGGCCATCATGGCGCCATCGCCTGCAGCCCCCGGTGGCTCCCGGTGCGTGCCGTGGCTCCGTTCCCGACGTGGTTTCCACAGGCACGACAGCGCGGGACTGCGGACAGTCCTGTCGGGGAGTGGTGGGGAGGAACGGCTTTATTTTTTTCCAACCCACAACACAGTTAAAAAAAAAAAATCCCAAGTCATTATTTTTATAACTTCATTTTTTAACTGGTGACATATGATTTTACTGTGTTTGGTCACAGAAGTCATTTAATTATTTGTAACACAAATCCCCAAATAATACGCTCATATCTTCAATGACTCCTCTAAATATCTAGAAAATTACTGGTTTTCTAAACTCTACCCTAGTCTAAAATAGTTGTCATTTCTATTTTGGCAGAATGAAGCATACATCACCAGACCCCAGACATGATATTCTTGATATTCTACACAACATGGTAAATCCTCATATCTTGGAGAACATTTAAATATGAATTCTCTATATTCTTCCCTCTATTTCAGCCAGTCAAATATCAAATGAGATCCAGAAAAGTGTAGAAGTAACACATCTTCACAGACAGATAGTCCTCTGCATGGGACCATTCATAGATCAGATGAAGGATGAGTCAGCTTTGGGAAAACAGAGCTCTAATTCATTCCCAGCACATGGAGCCCAGACAGAAGCTATTTCAGTGATTAATTTAGACATTAAAAGTGAACTACATCTCAGAAGCCTTACGCTAGGAGCCTCATTTCCCGAAAGGGACAAAGACTTGTAGGGTTTTTTTGTGATAACAGCACCAATCTCATCAATCATGTGTGCTAGACTTTGGTCAGTCAGAGGCACAAATTTGGCCTCAGCTCACTTCTAAGAAGGTGCAAGAATACAAAGCCAAAGGTTGAATGAACCAATGGAACTAATATTGGCAGTAATATATCTGACACCAATCTACCTCTGTTACTTCTGGGCCTCCCATCTTTCCTCAGATAGGCAACATCAGCTTGTAAGGTTAAAGACCTGGAAATTTTAGCTATCCACAGGGGCCATCCTTTCTTCTATGAACTTCTCATGTCTAAAACATATAACATACAGAACAAGCTAAGAGAACTTGAAACTGAATCATCTAAGGTTTAAAGTTCTTGGTATGGCTTTCTGTTCTTGCTAAAGGCATAAAGATCCATACATGGATTCTAAAAGGGTGTTCCGGAGAAGACATATGCCCTTCCCATCTCCCCTCTTCACCCTCAACATCCTTTCTACCTGGGAACAAGAGTTCCTTTTCCCGAGAAAACCTACAAAATCCAGAGAGACTGAAAGTCTTCCAGAGGCTGGTTCAGAGCAGATATTAGCTTGAGTATTCAGGTCTCCTATACCAGAAAGCTAACCCTCTCTGAATATGTGGCAACATGGCCTCCTACAAGTCCTGGTTTAGGACATTAGTTGTTATCAACAGACAAGAGACATATACAAAAGGCAGCAATTTATTGAACATATGGGGGGATATGACTATGGATAAGTGTGAAGATGTGGATAAGAATGTACCGATATCAATGTTATTGAAGTGGTGAACTGAAGGAAAAAAACTAACAAACAAAAAACCCCCCAACCCAATAATCAATGTCCTTGGAAAAACATAGTTGTCCCTTATGCCCCTGGCAGGTGCAATGTGCTCTGGTGAAGGAGCTGCAATTACTCCTCGGGAGTCCCTCGGGAGCACAGGGGTGCAGTTACTCTGTTCCCACTGGCAGGTGGTGCTGTGTGTCAATAGAGCCGAGTCTGGGAGGGAAGGAGCCACGTGTGAGCAGGAAAAAAATGGTGGGTGCCATGGTCAGGGAGTAAAGCCCCCGCAGTGAGAATGGGCTGGTGGCGCCCAGTCCAGGGACTGAGAGGGACGGGGGGGACCCCCAGGAACACAGAGGAGGCTTAGAGGTGGGGGCACATGAACCAGAGTTTTGGTGGAGAAACTGCTATGTTCCAGGGGGGCTGCAGCATCTGTGGGGGGTTTTTCTCAGGGGTCTTCTCAGATCAAAAACTGCCTGGCAATCTAAGTAGTCTGCAGAGGAAGGTGGGAGCGGCAGGGGTCATGCTGGTTTCGAAACGAGCAGTGCTGCAGGGGAGCACTCTGTCCCTTGCCACACAGCCAAAAGAGGCAGAGGGCTGGTCCACTGGTTCTCTTATAATTCCAGTCCACTCCCCCAGATGTCTCAGTGTGGTCTGGGGAATCTCTGCCCTCCTTTCCCCCAATCCCAGGGTCTGATGGGAAACTGAGGAAAAGAGGTATCCCCTCCCCAGCCCAGCCGGTACTCCACTGGGCTGCCCCTGCCCCTCACCAATCTGAGGAGAGGAAAGGAATTATTTTTCTTTTTGTCTTCCTCTTCGGTCCCCAAACCACCACACTACATCCTGACTCTTTTTAACCCTGTCTTTGCCCTCATTCTTGAGTTAACACAACCATGTCTTTGTGTGGGAGTGAGGTGGGGAGTGACATTGCTGATGGTTTTGTTTTACCACACTCACAGAAAAAAAAAAAAAAAGAACAAAAAAAACCCAAGAAAAATATAATAATCTTGGAAACAAAACTTCCTCTTTAGAAAGAATATAAATTTGTACATTTCTTTGCATTACTGCCTACTATAACAGCAGTTCATAACGTAATTTTTCCCTTTTTTCTGTTCTACTGATTTCTGATTATATCCATCCCACTAAAAAATTGCCAAATGATCAGCACAGGACTGCTACAGATAGCAGTAGTGCAAGCTTGCTATGCAATGTCTCAAAGCAGCACTTGTAATGTTTAAAATGTTGAAAAGCCTTTAAAACAGAATGATAAAAAAGAAAAGTACGTAGCTGCAGAGTTGGACTGCTATTACCTGACCACACTACACTGAGCAATTGTTATAAGTGCCCAAATATACCTAAGGATGTTAGTTACCAAAATGGAAGAGTCTAGATCTTCCTATTTCTAGCTATTCCTACTCTACTTCTTTGATCATAAATTCATGCCGAAAGTAGTACGTGTAGGAGTTTAGATTCCTTCAAAATTGGCCTCTGTGTTCAAAGCAGTCATATTTTTTTGAGAGACAGTGATTATACTTCTAAAAATGTCTTTCAAGACATTGTCCTCATCACATACATTGTTGCTATAAATTTGCTCTGACTACAGGAGTATATGGGAAATAGCTTAGCCTTTTCTTTTTTTTTTTTTTTTCTGTTCAGATTGGAAATAATTATAGGAAATAATTCTATAAATTAAATTTTTTGTAGAACTCAACAAAATACACTGATTTTGTAATGTTATAAAAGGAGTTTAAAATAAAGCTTATCTGTCTGACCTTTTCTGAAAATATCAGTCTTAATACTATTTTCTTTTAAAATGATAACTTTATTCTAGGTAAGTAAACATATTTTTAAAAAGTTAAGCAGGGTTTGAATGTTCTGAAGAATATTTTGCATACAGAGAAAAAGTATCTATAATTATGTCTTGGACAAAACATTTTGAGAGTTCTGGATTACTGAGAGCTCTTGGTAGAAAAAATTAAAACTGAGTGCAAAATTCTCAGTATGGCAGTTTTAAAAATGTGGTTTTGTCTTCATTTAAGAGCTTTCCATCAATTTTGGCAAAATTGTCATAAATTATGAGAGAACTTTTCACTTCAACAAGATAGAATTAAAGAAGAAAATAATGCCTCTTATTTTAAACATATTTTAGGAGTGTTCACTGATTTTTACACATTAATACATCAAAGGTCTATACTTAATATATATTTTCAAGACATCTGGGAAAAAACTCAAAAAATAACATTAGGTCAGGATGATGCAGACAAAAAGATTGTTTAACTCCATCCAAAGATGTAATTGTACATTATATAAAATATCAAAACACAAGATAATTTATTTACTTGTTCTTCACAAAAAATATTTTTTTAAAAAGTATTTGTTTCTATTAAAGATTAAATAAAATAAATTGTTAGAATTTCCCAGACAATGGACATTTTTATCTGATTTTAAATTAGAAGTTATCAATTACTAGAAAAAGGAAGTGTACTTTTTCTCTGAACAGTAGATAGGCTCTATTTGATTTATTGCCACAAGGCTTATTATAATATTGAATCTGATGTTATTTTATAAAATTCTAAAGGTGAAAATCTCTCTCTACAAAGTGATGCAACTCCAGTAAAACCAAATGATTATTGCGCAAAAGTATTTGCCTTAGCAAAAACTAGAATGTGGAGAATGTTTTTATGCTGATGTAATATGGGCACTTGGAGAGCTTTCTAGTCATGTAGAAAGTAAAGCTAGAAAGAATACTTGTCCTAGCTAAAGCTGGAGCTGTTATTGTTGTAGAATATATTTGCACAGTCATTAGTAGAGGTGATACAAGAATTATAAAGATTACATCAAAAACTTTCTTTGATATAATTTTTTGAAGGCAATTTCATGCTCATGTCAAGAATCTGTAGAGGTCTGTTTGATTTCAGACATGTTAGTATTCAGTACTAATAGCAATATAATAGGCCAGTAGCTTTTACTCAAATTCAGATGTATATTGTCTTTCCAAGAAGACTTCATGTGTTGATAGAACATAAAACACAGGATGCATTTCTTATCCAGATGACATGGTATTTTTTTTATTCTGAAGAAAACCTTTATTCTGACCTATAAAAATGTCTCTTATTTATTACTGCTGTGCTATGAAAGAAACAAATGGCTACCTTTCATGGTAGTGCTGATACCAAGCACTATAGAAGTTTTACCACATCATGGTAGTAAATCAAGTGAGAATAGAAATTTGGAATAAAAAGAAACATATTTTTCCCATTTTACTCATGTGGACAAGAAAATAAAAAACATTTTTTCATTTTGCTTTTGATTTTACATGCTCATCACTTGATCACTTATAGCTATTCTTGTGTGTTGGCATAGCCGATGTGCTTGTGCTAGAAGAAAAAGTTCTCTAAATTAAATGCCAGTGAGCCTAAAGAATAGCTTAGGCCTCATGCTTCAAGAAGCCTAGAATAAGGCCTTCCTTTGTATTTTGACAACCACAAATGATAAATACTATTCAACTGTTTTTAAGACTAGTAGTATGCCAACCAATCACATAAAATGTAGGGGAGCATGATCGAGACCACTTAACCAATGATTCTGTGAGATTCATCGTGTGATCATACAAGAAACATATAAAAATCTGTGTATGATGCAATAAACTATTCCTTGCTTGCAACGTAACTGACACCTGTGTCAGTATGCGTGTCAGCTTGGGATCGTGCCCATAGCAGCCATACTTGTGTATTTCCAACAGAACCAAACACAGTATTTTCTTCCATCAGACATGAAAGTGAAATGAATAACCACATTTACTTGAAACTTTTTCCATCTCTCATACTAAAACCTCTTTAATATCTTTGGAGTTAAATGGATATGTATATATATATAAATAATTTAGATGGAACAAAATACTACATGTCTGAGTCAGGTCAGAATCCATCTAAACAGTTCAGCAATGAAAGCAAATGCACAAAATGCCTTACATATACTTCTACATCTGAAAATACTATACTCACAAGCAGCAGTCCATGTCTTACTCTGACAGTGACAATAAATTACCAAACTGTAAGAGGAAAATACAGATATATTTAAAAGACAAATAGCCATTCTCTCTGTAATTCAAAGTAGTGTGAAATGGAGAAGTCACAGCAGATAAAAAACAAATGGGAAGCAAAAATTCTGATTGCCATCAAAGATAAGAAAGTTCTAAGGGAATTGTTCTCCTGTGCTCTTTCAAGCTCTTGACACCCTTTGCCTCACAGCAGATGAAAGAATTACAAAGGTTGACTTCTGGAACACTGCAGCAAGGAACAGACAAAACAAGATTGTCCTTGACCCCCCAAGGACAGGAGGTTGAAGAAAACTGTCATAGTTAATAATGCTTAAATTGAGTGTCATTACTTAGAAGACTGGAGTCATGGGCAAATACGCTAGTGTCTCTCTATTTTACTATTGGAGAGTAAAGGCCACTTCTGAAATATTTGTGCATCTGAAGTCAGTTCACTGTAGCTGTAAAACATTCTTTTCCATCTTTGGCCTCAAAACAGGCCAGATGTACACTTTCATCCTAGCTTCTGAGTCCAATATTTCCAAAACGATTTCATGCGGTGGATTGGAAATTGCACAGAGATCACATAGGCATTTGTTCAAATGATATTTGAGAGGATATAGAATTACAAGTTAAAAAAAAAAAATTGTTAATTTTAAATAGTGAATCCTTAGCTGAATACCTGACACCTGTATCAAGACAATGATAAAGCAAGAAACAAACATGTGGATCACACTGTCACAGATTTTAATTTGAAACATGCCTGGAAATCTTTCCAAATTCTGAAAGTTATCACAAAGTGGGGCTGTGGCCTCAGCGGCTTATTTGTCCAGATGCCAGCAGCTCGGAAGATTTGGATCCAGGGGAAGCCTATGGGCAGGTTGACTGTCTGTGCCCAGCTGCTGGAGGGATTCACACAATTCATGTGCAGCTATGTTCACGTGTGTGTATGCCTTTCACACTACTGAACCTTCCTTATAATCATTCATTGAGTGGAATGGGATGAGACCATTGGTGCCACTTGTACTAGTGTGAGTGCTGAGTGTATCTGTGACACATAAGTATAGATAGATAGATAGATAGATAGATAGATAGATAGATAGATAGATAGATAGATAGATAGATAGATAGATAGATAGACATGTATATGATATGTGTATCTAGATGTGCATATGCATTTGTGGTATATGCTTGTGCTTGAATATAGGACTATTGTGAATAGTCTTTGCTTCATAGTCAGGGACTTGAAGAAACCTTAACTCTTTCAGGTCATGAGTATCAGTATTTCCTAACCCTGTGGATCATTGTTGTCTTGCTTTTAAAGATACTATATGCCAGAAGGTGGGACCTCCTAGAGTAGAAACTCCTCCCTCAAAATTTCTGTATATTTGAAATTATGAGACTTTCAAGCAAAGTATAGAAAAATGAGTAACAGCTTTACTAAAAAATGGAAAACAAAACAGAACAAACAAAACCCGAACAATAACAAATAAAACTCACCCCAAAATCACTCTCCCTTCAGGAAACAAAAAGTATCACACCATGTGTTTTTTTATATTGCTCAGTTATTGTGACAGCTTCTTTTCAGCATCCACCTGCTCTGGATGGGCTCCTCCACAGGCTGCAGGTGGATTTCTGCACCCCTGTGGTCCTCCATGGGCTGCAGGGGCACAGCTGCTCCACCATGGGCTTCACCACAGGCTGCAGGGGAACCTCAGCTCCAGCACCTGGAGCACCTCCTCCCCCTCCTTCTGCACTGACCTTGATGTCTGCATTCTTGTTCACATGTTCTCACTCTGCTTTGCTCTGGTTTCTATCTTCATCTAATCTCAACTTTTTTTCCTTCCTTCTTTGATATGTTTTCACAGGGTTGTTACTATCACTCCTGATTGGCCTGGCCTTGGCCAGCTGTGGGTCTGTCCTGGAGCCGCTGGCATTGGCTCTGCCAGACATGGGCGAAGCTTCCAGCAGCTTCTCAAAGAACCCTGCCCTATAGCCCCCACAGCTGCTACCAAAACCTGGCTACAGAAATTCAATACAGCACAGTAAACATAGTATGCATATACATTAGTAGCATATAAATATCTAATCAAAAACACATAACTACCTTTAGGAAGAAAGGTCCATTACACAGATAATCTGTTTATACAGGTATATGAATATATATAAAATAAGTGGTTTCTGTTTAAGTACTATGCTTGAAAATAATGCTTTAATTAAAAAAGATAGATACTTATAGAATACTTGAGACAATACTTCATCTTCTGTTGTCAGAACATAGAATATTTGCTTGTGGCTCATATATTCCTGAACACCTAATTAAGTTAATATTTCCTTTTTGCTCAATATTGTAATCTTTCTATTAGAAGTGAAGACATATACTATCTCTAATATAACTAGTCCTATCAAACAATAAGCAAAAGTAACGGACACTTATTACTGGCTGGATTTTAATGATTTTATAATGCCTTTCTCAGATGTTTGAGCTAATTAAAATAATAATTAAAATAATGAATTTCCATTCTGGAAGAAATTCTAGAATTTTAGAAGGAAGATTTATTTCAAGGGCAAAAACCCCACATACATTCTAGTTTAGCCTTTCATAGAATTAAACAAAGCCTGACCCAGCTGGGACCCCATAGTCTGCCTCTAGCTGTGGTAAAAGCCTAGCAAAATATTGAAGAAGAAACATAAGAATGTTTATATTCTTAAGAACATCGTTTCATGATATTACAACTGAGGTTCCTTTGTACTGGATCATACCACAGGGACATGTTTTAATATTCAACTTCTAACAGCTGGCATCTGCCGCTCAGGAGAAAGAGGAACAAATATAATTCTCCTAATTATCTGTATCATTATTCTTCTTACTTCATAAACTATAACTGCCTCTTGGGTCTGGTTTGTACTGATCTCTGTATCTACCAGTTGTCTGTAAGTCATAACCAAACTTTTGTCCTTTTCTTCAGGCCTTATTGCTTCTCTTTATTTGAGATGCAAACATAACAGGTGAGCATATTTAATGCTGCAGTCATGCCAGGTTTATATGTATTCATCACAAACACATCCTTTGAGTGTCTGCCAATAATGCTGAGACTTTAAAAGTCTGCCTTTCACAACTTTCAGAGGCCTCATATTTTTTCTACTTATTGCTTCATTTCCTTACAAGCTTCAGACTCTAAGGACTGAGTCTCTGCTGCATTTTAAAATATTAGTAATAGAACAGAATATCCTTGTTAGAGGAAAAAAAAAGACACCTACTTTCCTGTCCATCTTTTTAGTTTTCCTTTCATGTAAGTGTCTGTAAGTATTAAATGTCTTACTTCTTTATTTTCATCACCACTGCTGCAGCATTACTTGCCCAACACCTCATGAAGACTACGCAGCTTCTCAGTAACATTCTGTGTATTCTTGGAGTGAATCAACATCTGGTACACTTGTGAGTGTCATAAAATCATTTCTGGTAGCTTGAAAAATGTGGTTATCTCGTAAGACTGTATTTAGATTTGATCACAAGAAACCTCCAACAAAAACAGATATGAAATGGATCCTTTTAGGGCAAGGACTGTCTCTTAGTCTGAGTTTGTACACTGTCCGGTGTAATATAACTCTTGACAATCCAAAGGTCCTTCTATACTCAGCATGACTAGTGTCAATTAGAATATACTAAAAAAACAAACAAACACAACATTTAAAATGTTATTTCTACATTCTGTTGATTAATCTGTTACTAAGCAGATGACAATAAATTACTCCCTTTGTCTACACTTTTAACTCTCTGTCACACACTCTGAGAAGAGATATAGGTTAGTAGCAACTCCTGGATAAAAATAAGATATTAGTCAAATCCAATATAAATTAATTAAAAAAATATTTTTAATCAATATCACAACATCTCAAAATCTCAAACACATTGTACGAACTGGGGGAGGATTTAGTAGGGAAAATTAATTCTATGATTTTTCAACAATGAAACCGAGAATATAAGGAGGATGAAAAACATTTTGAAAAACCTACAGAAAGAAGTCAGGAAAGCAAAAAGTATTTGGCCAAATAAGGAGAGCAGAAATATTGACTAACTTAAAATTTGGAAGCTAAACACTGAATATTAATACAAGTACATGCTGGCCTATTTTGAATTGATAGATACTCAAAATGTTTTGCAGATTACCTATTTTTCCCTGGAATAGATATAAAATTTTAGGTGTAAAGTCTACCTGACTAATATAGTGTGAGAAGAATCCCTCAGTTTGAATAGCATATTATCATAACCTGCAGTGGTTTTGATTTACACTGTGGATGTTGCAACTGATGGAAAACATACAGTAATTACAATGGTTGCACATGTGATTACTGTAATAATTATAGTTAATTCTTATAATGCTGTTGTTACTGGTAGCATTAGTTTAGACTTCACATAGACTTTCATGGACTCCTGAATAAAATTAAAAGCAATCCTTCATGTAAATTATCAGACTATGTATCAGATGAAAAGAGCAGCAGAAGGTCCTTATCTCAGTCCTGGTTACTGCTAGACACAGACTTTCCAAGCAGGGAGCACTGGGTGGTCTCACCACCTTTTCCCAACAGGACACAGTAAACCTGGTGTATGTCCACAATCACACAGCCTCCTTCCAGCTGTATCTGACTTGTGTACTCTATAAATTATACAAGTGTCACAATTATTTCAAATTAGTTTAATATTTTAAATATTTATCAAGAGTTAAATTTAATTCTGTACCAGATTTACTTAATTAGACTAGTTTTTAAAGTGTTTAAACCCCTTTCTTCTCCTTTTGTCAGGTAGTTGTGCCCTTGAGATATCAGCACTGCTTGTACTTATGGCAGACCAGACAAAAAGTTATCACTTATTTTGACCATTTTATGTAAACAGACTTATCTACCCAAAACAGAAATCTGTCTGAATTTGTGTGTTTTACATTTCAGTATCTGTGAAAGAAGTGTGCTTTGTTGGATTACATCAAAAACAAGATTTGAAATAGATTTAAGTATTTAAAAGATGAGAAAAATAACTAATAGAATCACCAGAAAGTTCCAAAAATTATTTAACTCTTACTAATTTAATTGGGAGCTGAGTTGTGAAATTATCTGGAAAACCTATTGAGCAAATAACTATTTTAATAAAAATACTGTGGCATTGTAATCTAACAATTTACCTAAAAATATCTTTTGGAAATATTTTATCTGAACATCTATACATGGTGTTCAACAGATATAAAGGACTTTTTTCATCATCATCTTTTTAAATTAACAGAGAATCTTTTTCAGTTGTTTCTCACTATTTGGTACTGATGGCATTTCGGTTGCCTCCAGTCACAGTTAAAGTTTGTTTATATTGTTAACTTCAGAAATGTTAATATCATCTGACGAGGTTCAGATCACAAGTGATAGATTCCTTATTCTTCATTCCAGTCTGTTTTATTGCTGTGTGCTACTTCCACAATGGCTTAAAAAGTTACTGCAATGGTTACAGCACCCAGCTTCATTCTGCTCTGGATAACAGAGAATAGGATACAACATATAACAGCTCTGAAAAAGGTTTATCTTGCAATTAACATCACAGAAAATGGGTTCTCTCATTTGTCATACCATTTCAAACCTCACATTTTTTAAATTATTTAGATATTTTCATAAATAATGTACTAAGATTACAAATTTCACTGTATAACTTTGCTGGAAACATTGGGTGAAACATGCAAAATTGATTTCCAAAGTACAGCAAAGAATTTGCTCATGAGTGCATTTGCTTCTTGGAGAACAAAAATGGAGAGAAAAACTTGGTTCATTAAGTTGTCTTGTAACCGAAAGCATCTGCTGAAGTCATGACCAATCCAATGGCTAGATAGAGAAAGGGAAATGGAAGAATTGGATACTCATTTCACTT
>VYZS01082712.1:1782-22554 GCA_013400695.1 Neodrepanis coruscans | reverse complement strand
AAGGCACTTCTCAAGAGGCCGTAGCATCTTTGGATCTGATGGCAACGAAAGCAAAATCTTCCTGATGCAAAGGAAAGAGAAACAAAGAGAATTTGGGGAATAATGTCATGTAGATTCAATGAATTTTAGTTTCTATTCAAATAAGATATGAACATGAATGATAACCATGTTNGGATTTGCCCTTGAAAGGCTGAATCTCATGCAGCTAGTTTACAGAATGTTTTTTCTCTTGGTTATTTTCTAATTGCATATAAATCACAGCCAAAAACTTGGTAGATCTGCACACACAGAGCCTCTGCAAGATGTGATCTGAACTCAAGATTGAATCAGATTCTGGGTTTTGCAAAGGTTTTTTGTTTTCATACCACAAAACTTTGAAGGCCTAGAATTTGCCATCTATTGCAAAGAGAGCAGAAGAGTCTTTTGGTATTGATATTGTTAATTATTCTATATATAGGGTTAATTATTCAGTAATTGATTACATTTTGTTCAAATTTTTAACTGTTGCTTTCTGTTCTTCATTTGTTTGCGTACCTGTGCTATCTGGGGTTCTATAACTGGCTATATGGATTGTATAGAATTAAATTTCTTCATTTGGATTGCTTGATGCTTTTAAACCAGGAAAATGATAAACAAAGTACTTTTGGTTTTGAATTTTACAATACACAGTTCTTTGAACTAAAATTTGTAATAGTCTAGGTGAATACTTAAAAACCAATATATACTTCTGAATAGTTGGGGTAGTAAATAACACAGTCCTATAATAACCCTTAATTCAAGATACAAGGAAATTTTTTTTTTAATTATGCCAATCTTTCATGGAAAACTAAACGGAATTTTGATAACTTGGCTAATTTCTAGTTAGTAACCAGTAACTGGAAATCCTAATTATTCAAGATTGCTTTTTTCTATATTTTCTAAATTCTGGATGTTTATTAAGAGTTCACTGCTTATTAAAGAGTTGTGCAGGAATATTTTCTTGCTTTTAAAATAAGTATTCTTTAATCCCTCAAATACTGTTGAAAATTCTGAAGGCATCTGCTTCTGCAAAATGAATCCATTCAGAGGCATGAACTTGATTGCATATGAATAAGGTTGAGGGCAAAACTTGACCTCAAATTTTTATTTTGTTCAAAACCAAGACTCCGATGAGAACATTAGATTTTGTAGCACTCTGTCAAAAATGTACAGTATTGAGAAATATAAGTTACTCATGTGCACTTGAGAAGTTCACAGTGCAGTCAAGGAAGATAATGTAGTTTTCAGGTCTGTAAGTTTAAGCCCAGGCAATTTAAAAGCAAGTTGATTCACCTGATCATCTTCTAAGGAAGTATGCTCAGTAGCTTTTCCAAAATGAACACTCAGCTGGCTTATCAGATTTTCTAGTATATACTTATCTACAGAGCAAGAATTAAAGTTCTTTTCTCAGTTGACAATTTACGCAAATAAGACATATTTGCAGAAAGGAAGGGTGTAAAGTCTTGTGCTTTGATTGAAATGAAGATGGTCACTTGTTCACAACAGGCCTGGGTTGCAGCAATTCCCATGTTATTAAAAACTATAATCACAGCTGGTTGCATTGAAAATGTCCAAAGTATCAAAGAGTTTATGTCTCTAAATCTCATGCCGCAACTATGTCTTGATAGAACTTGGCATTTTAAAATCTTGGAATTTAAAATTAATTGATAAAGTAAGATAATTAGAACATGCTAGGGAAATCAGGATTTTAAATCGTTCACTTCATTAGGATTAACTCTGGCATTTGTACAGATTGGGAAACATGAATTAGTATTTCATAGTTATTTTTTGAATACGGTCTGAACAGTATCTGAATTGCCACAATGAACTCCTGAGTTAGGCCTGTGGATTTGATCAAATTAAAATCACGTGTATATGTCTCATGTACTGACTGGGTGTCCTAAGCATTCAGTTTTCAGGCAATCGTACACATCGTTTCAGATATGACAGAAAAAACATCAGGTCTTGGGTAACCAAGACTTGTCCCAGACAGGTATCTCTTCCTTCCAGGCTCACTGTATCATGTTTCTATGTAAAAGGCAACATCCTTCCTGGAATGCTCCCCCTTAGGGAGAACAGCAAGGGGGAAAAACAGGGAACTTGCCTGTGAGACAGTGGTATGTCTTTGATTCATTGATCCTAAGGACAATAGTGAGACATTCTCAAGAATTTGATGGCTTTGGAATCTGAGTTCCAGCTTGCCAGTGGTTTTGCTATGCTAAAAAAATACAAAGTTGGAGGGGTTTTTTACTTGTTTTTTTTTTATTATTTATTTGTTTTCTTCTTTTCCTTCTATTTTTTTTTTTTAGTTTTCTGGAACTGAAAATGCTGGTTTAATGTTTTTCATTTTGTTGGGAAGAAAAAGAATTAGTCCTTGTCTCAACAGTCTTGCATTCACCTACAGTATACCAGCACGAAGTCAGTAAATGATGTTGATATCAAAAACTGAATCCTTTACTTTTCCTGTATTTGGATCATCCAAAAGTCCATAAAAGTTGACTTAGTGTTTCCACGTGTAGTCTGATTGTAGGGGTGCATTAAAGACAAATATATTAAAAAGAAGCTTTCGAGAGCAGGTCTGACACCCTTTCCTCTAAGCTTGGAATATAATCATATCCTTCTTCAGTTATTCCAGCTGTACAGTTGATACAATTTACATTTATTTTAATCTGAGTATAAAGTCTACTTTAAAACTTCACTTATTTATGAGCAATGTTATAAAGCAAGTAGTATTTACTCTGGAATGTCTTTAAACTTGTTGAAAGTGTAAAATCCTATTCAAGCTGTCTCTTCTTTGCTTCAGTCCATTCAAAAACCAGTGTCTAAGATTTCCAAATACTGACAGAAGTGTTTGTTAGCTTCATAGAAAACATGCAAACAGTTCATGGAATTTATGCCTTGGGGAACCATTTGTTTTTCTTGTTTGGTCAATTAAACACTGGCTTTCTCAAAAGAGGGTGTATTGTAACATCAGGCATGATAATAAGCAGAAACACCAACGGGTTGCTGCAAAAAGTTTCGTTGAAGTCAGTTATGCATTTGGAGAACTCAGGCACTCAGGGAGGGCAAATGCAAACTGAGGAGCCTTCTGCATAATTTTCCTTGAGATTATTCACACTGAAGAACTCCAAGCAGATAAAAAGCAGCTTTCTTATGAAGCCCATGGTTCTCTAATGGCAAGGAGTGAAAAAAAAAAATTAAGCTACGTGATTATTTTTTCAATGTAAGTAAAAGGAATTTTAAGCACAAATGCTGTAAAGAAGTTATCACGATGCCATCAAGAAATTGGGAAAGCTTTTTTAATGAAAAGGAATAGATGTAAAGAGCATACAAATTCTTGAGCTGGATGGAGACTAAGAAAGTGCTGATTCAACACATACTGATAAATTTGACAGAACACAATCATTTTGCCAGTATCTTTAGGAGAAATTTTGCTTTATTTCAATACAATTGAGATGCATGGTGTTCACTTTGTTTTATTTTTATGCTTTCAGTTTAGATTTAACTTTTTTTGTTGCATTGTAATAGAAAGGTCAAGATTATATGAAGCTGCAGTGAAGCATTTCTGTCTGAAGTGAACCATTGATTTTAGATTATTTCAGTTGCATATAAAATCAAGGATTCCAGATTTTGAAGCCTTGGACTTTCTCATGAGGTGGGTCTCAGTTTGGAAATCATCTTTGTGCCAGAAAATTTTTAAACATGCACTTAATTCCTTGTCCAGGAATGGGAGAGTTTGAGCATGTATTTCAGTGCTGTGCTAATGTGAAGTCTCAAAAAGGTGTGTAAAAGGAGTTATGAAAGAAGCTCAGCTCCTGAGAAAAGCCGAATGGATCCATCTCAAGCTACTCTGGGCACCTGCAATGCAGGTGCCTGGGATTCCTGTGGGTAAGGAGAGGACAGTTCACTTGGCTGAAACATCTGTGATAGAATTAGATAAATTGTACCAGGGACATTCCCAGTCATTTTCTAAATTTCACACACACACACACAAAAATCCATCCAGGAGAGAAATCTGGCAAGCAGTACATAATCTACTCATAAAAACAGGTTTTACAAAGGCTTACAGATGTGTAATTGCAGATGCTGTGTTTCCTTTCTTTGGTGTCTTTTACAGATACTGCCTTCACAGGCATGTAAAATCGATCCAGCACTTGCTCTTTTCAAGAGAGCTGGTTGTAGAATTTCATTTAAGAAGGTCTGCCCTGTTCCTATGTCTTTATGTGAATGGCTTTATAACTGCTAGTGAGCTTCCTGCTTTAAGTTTGTATCTGCCTTCTTGTCCTGAACTGATTATGATAAGGATGACATTGGAATCCAATAGCCATGTCTATGCTCCCACTGGGTCGGTGAGCACATACAGAAATCCTGGACTGCAGTCCCTAGCAAACTTGTTGCACACCGTAAGTAAGTAGGACATGGCAACTGTGATTCTCTCACAAAGTCCTTATTAGGCTAAACTAGCAGATTTTACTCTCCTTCTTTCTGCAGGTTGCTGTGGGAGTGTAACTGATGCACTTCATTAGGGTTTGAAATTGTGTGAGTAATCCTATTGATTCTATCATTCTGTGTAAAGTGTGTATAATCACCCTGCTTCCTCATGATGGTATGAGTAACCTCTTTTTATGACAGGCTTTTTCCATATTCCCTATTTTTTGCTTTTTAACTTGCAATTCTACTTCTGTAGCTTTGGATTGATCTGGGTGAGGGAGGAGGCTGAGGGGTGGGAAGAAGGAGAGATGCAAAGGGAGAACAAAAGGTCTTTTCGTCTCCTCTTCTGTAACCCTTATGGTTCAGTATGACTGTGGGCTAGAGACCAGATGTGAAATCACACAGACAAAACTTTTGAGGCCCAGACCATGTTGTTACAGAAAGAAATGGTTTGCTGCTGCTGCAATGACAGTGTTGGGGTTTGCCTTCTGCTGGGAGCTTTGTCTGCATGTGCCCCAAAAGAGCCCTGGGAAGAGAGTTTGCGTCTTCTTTTGTGGGCAAGTCTGCGGGCAAACTAGGAGGGTGCATGGAACTTGTGCATGGGCTTTGCAGACCAGAGAGCCTGTGGAAGTGCAAGGGAGAGCCCCATGCATGGTGGTCTCTCCTTCTGCAGGGAAGTGATAAACAGTCTTCCAGCTGCTGCTCCTGAGTCTGGGGTGACATAGGAAGGGTTTTGAACCACCCTCATGCAGCTCGATCCCTGCTTTCGTGCTTCATGTCAGAGGCAGGGTGATGGGGAGTTTCTCAGAGCTCCCTCAGACTGTGCCTGCAGCACCACCCGGCTCACAGAGTGCAGCTGCTGAGGGAAGTCCGTTCAGATGTGGCAATGGAAGTGCCTTGTCCTGGTCCCAGTGGGTGAGAATGGTAAATGGTGAAGGTATCACCAGCCTAGGGGCCTTATCTACCTTGACTCTGCCAATATTGCTCTTGCTAGTGGAGTCAAACTACTGAGATGGGAAACCTGGGGCCAAAGAAATCAAGTTTAGTCAACGTCAAGGATGACTTTTAAAATGAACTTGCTCCCCAGATGAATTACAGTGTAGTAAATTAACCTTTTAAAAGGGTATACAAATCCAGCCACTAGCTGAGCATTATTAGTGTCCTGCCTAATTCCAATATAAGTGATGAGTCCTTTCCTTGTCCTCAGCTACTGGACAAAGCTGCTCTGTTCAGTCCGGCATCTTCTATCCTTCACTATGCAGATATTTTTCTTTTGAAGTTCTTCAGAGCACTCCATGGAGAAAGGTCTGTAAACGAAAATCTTGGACTGGTTTTGGGCACAGGGATAATATTGCCCTTTACTCATGCCTAGCAGTTATCTAAAAGTACTGAATGTATAACCTGGCTTAAATACTTCAGGTGATATGTTTGTTTTCGTCTTGCTGCATCTGCCCTGTTCTTGCTGCTACTCAGTATTCAGAAATGCCAGCACATCCAGCACTTTGTAGTGCTTTTCCCAGTGTGTTCCTGTGTTCAGCTTCTCCAGACAGTCATATTGGGTTCTACAGTCACATGTATTTTGCAGTATTCCTCTGCTGCTCATTTCCATCAGTACTTTCTGTCTTGTAGCAATGTTTTGCTGCAGGAGATAGACAGGGCTGTTCAGAACATTTCCCAAATCTCAGTAAGGCTTTCTGTTTCTGCAGTTTAAGGCATGTTGCACCTCCTGGGAATGAGACAGTTCCTTGGAAGAGCGGGAGAAGCAGGTCTAAGGAAGAAAGGTTAAACATCAGCCACTGGATTGATGGAATTCTTTGTTTTACTTCCTTCATAATATATGGATATAAACCATGATATTTTTGGCAAAAATAAAATACAACTCAACAAAAGAACAACAGTAGCACATACCAAGAATCAGTCCAACACACCCCATTTTTTTTTTTTTACTTTACTGCCATAAAACCCTAATCCCCATATTGTTAAAACATTTTCCTCTCTTCTTTCTTCCATACAAGCCCGGGCCACTTGGTAGATAGTCCATTTCTTTTTAGAATCTACTGTCTTTGTGGTAAAATTTTATTTGCAGAATGAAAGGGTAGGAAGCCCACTGGTGACTTTCCATTGCTACTTATTTTATGCAAAATTTCCTCAGATGATGTAGCAACAGGTATCTGGTAATCTTTTCTTCTGCAGTATCCAACAAGGAGGGGTCTTGATCCTTGTTACCCATACTCAGCATTAGCAACACATCAGTGCTTAGTTGTCCTTAAATGATCGTTGTTGCCACTGACTGGATAACAGAATAAATGGCAGGGAAGGCATAAACCTGGGCAAGTATTGATTGCTGTTTCAAGATATTGCCAGAAATGAGATCCACAGAAACTACACTAAAATATTACAGTACAGGTTGGTGAGACACCGTGTTCTGAATTGCTTTCAACTTTCTTGGGAACATTATTGATCTTCTATATCCAAGTGGGCTTGGTTTCCTAAGTGTTTTCATTACAGCTTCTGGCTCACCTACAAGCACACTAAACCAAGAATACTTTGCCTGGGGAGCTAAATGGTCTCTGGTCTGCCTTGCCCTTGAATTGAAATCTGCCTTCTAAGAGACTTTTTCGGCCCAGATGTAGTCAGCAGAGCATAGTGTTGTGTTGGAACATGAGGGAAGTATTAGGTCATGGAAATTAACTAAATGGAAGGACTTAATCTAATTTCTTCATTCTTAGGTTGTTGTTTTTTTTAAATCATAACAAATTAGGAGGACTATCTAGAGCATGGGGAGAAAAGAAAACCACCTCACCCAAAACAAAACCCTAGGAAAAAAACAGCAGTTCCAAGCTAATGATGCCTTTGCCTTATGTTCTGATGTGTCCCTGCTGATGTGCATGTATTTTTCAGAATATACTCTCCACTGTGTTGCGTGGAGCTGTGGGTTACTGATGTTAACAGGATGTGGAAGAAAACAGTTTTAAAATTCCTGGTAAAAAGGATTGTGCTGGATATTGTTATAGGCTGATGTGATGATCCAGAAGTGGTGCTGATAGTCTGTGTTTTCATTATTTTGGAAATATATATCCTAGGAGTGGGGCTGATTGAAGCAGCTGTAAAAAATAAGGCTTTTATTTTAATTGTTAATAAGAGATGACACAAAGCATTCATTGCAAACTCAGGCTTGTGAGCATGTTAGTCATGTAAAATTTCTGGTACTCTGGCAGTGGCTGCAGCATTAGAGAATCCCTGAACCTGAGAACTTATTGGGGCAGTTTCCCAGCTGCCCTCAGACAGATGGAGGAATGGATGGATGCCAGACTTCTCTGCATTTTCTCTGCAGGTTTTATGTGACCCAACAGAGCATTACTGAAACAGCAGGTCCTGTACCACTCATGTAGTAAAAGCTAATGGGTTTGTTGCTGAAATTTTTAGGTTTTCTGTGTGCACTTGTAAGCATCCCATTTATCTAACAGCTGTGCTATTGTTGTTTATGGCCGCTGACTTGAATGAGTTACCAGGAGCTGTTCAGAAGGGGCTCTTTGCCACCTGTGGCTGTTTTTATCCATGCTCTTGTGTCCCTCAAAAAGAACTGGGCTTTAAAAAGGTGTGACTCAACACAGTTGTGTCATGTCATTTGTTATTATTTCTCGAGGACAGCCTTGGGCATTACCTCAACACAATCATGAAACAGGGCCCTGTACACAAATAAGATGAAGGATAGTGCTGGTATGAATTGAACAATGAGAAATACCAGCTAGAGACACTAAAATGAGTACAGAAAAACAAGCTAATATTGTAGCCATCAGAGTTGTGTTAGTCTGCAACTGCCTCAGCTGAAAACACAGGACTTCTAGCTTGTAAAAAGCTCCTTAAAAAAAAACAAACATAAACTTTACACTGTATTTGTGAGCCAAACAGAAGCAAAAGGTTTGAAGTTGTGAAACAACTGAAAAAAAAATGTTGCAGAGTGATTGAAATATGGTACTTGCAAACCTAAACTTGCATCTCATTGGTGTTGACAAACAGGTATTTCTGTGGCTAATGGTTGTGCTCTCAGTCCTGTCCTCTGACATCACACTTCTAGAAACTACCTCATGGCAGGACTGAGAGTGTACTGGGCCTTCGACAAGATGCCTCAAACATGTCCAGTACTCTGGAGAGGATTCCCAGAATCTGGCCCTGCTCTCATGGGAAAGCACATGATCACACAAAGAAATCCCATTAAAATAAAAGTTTCAGAAATTTCTAATATCTCTGCTGCAGAGCTCGAGCTCAGTTAGTTCAAGACTTCAGGACTTTCAGTTTTGCTCCATGGATGACTATCTCCAAGCAACATGTCTTGAAGGGACTTGAAAAATACATTGGATCCTGTGAGCACAGAAGTCTCTGGATATATGCCAACGGTCCAGTCTTAGTACATTTAAACTGTGTCTTCAGTATCCCAGTGTTCCCAGTGTTCTCAGGGGGTGTGGTTCATCTCTCACTCTTGATGGAGTTTTTCTCTAGAAAAATTCTGATGAGTTGTGGTAGGTTGACCCTGGCTGGATGCCAGGTGCCCACCAAAGCCACTCTATGACTCCCTTCCTTATCTGGACAGGGGAAAGAAAATATAACATAAGGCTCATGGGTTGAGATAAGGACAGGGAGAGATCAGTCAGCCATTACCGTCACGGGCAGAACAGACTTTATGTGTGTAAATTAGCTTAATTTATTACCAATCAAAGCAAAGCAGCATAATGAGAAACAAAAAGCAAACCTCAAAATACCTTCCCCCCTCCACTCCCCTCTTCTTGGGCTCAACTTCATTTCTTATTTCCTCCCCCTCAGTGGCATAAAGGGATAGGGAATGGAGGCTGCAGTCATTTCATCACTCATCTCTACTGCTCCTTCCTCGCTAGGTGAAGGACTCCTCACACCCTTCCCCTATTCCAGTGTGGGCCTTCTCCCGCAGGAGACAGTCCTCCATGAACATCTCCAGCGTGAGTCTTTCCCATGGGCTGCAATTCTTCACTAACTGCTCCAGTCTCAGTCCCTTCCATGGGATACAGTCCTTCAGGAAACAGGCTGCTCCAGCATGGGTCCACCAGGGGGTCACATGTCCTGTCAGCAAACCTGCTCCAGCCTGGATTCCTCTCTCCATGGACTCACAAATCTTGATGGGAGCTCCAGTGTGGGCTTCCCACAAGGTCGCAGCCCTGTCCAGGCATCCACCTGCTCCAGCACACAGCTCCTACAATGGCTGCAGGTGGATCTCTACTCCACTATGGACATTCACAGTTTGTAGGGACAGCTGCCTCACCAGTCCGCGCCACAGGCTGCAGGGGAATCTGGTGTATCTCCTCCACCTTCTTATTCGGTGACCTTGGTGGCCACGGGGCTGTTTCTCTCACATCCTCTCCCTCCTCCCTCCATCTGCAGTTGCTGTTGTGCAGCAATTTTTGCCCTTCTTAAATACATTATCCCAGAGGCACTACCATCGTTGCTGATGGGCTCAGCCTTGCCCAGTGTTGGGTCCATCTTGGACCCAGCTGACATTGGCTCTGTCAGACACATGGAAAATTCCTAGCAGCTTCTCTCAGAAGCTAATCTTTAGGCCCCTGATACCAAAACCTTGCTACAAAACCCAATACAAAGAACCACAGAATGATCTGGGCTAGAAGAGACCTTAAATCATCTAACTCAGCTTCCCTAACAGGGACATCTTCCACTAGACCATCTCTAATCATAACATTCAAGTGTCCAACTCCTACCAGGTGTCTGACAGGTCTTGTGGCTGCAAAATGCATTTGATTTTAGAGCTTTGAAAGGGCAGCAGTGATCCTTCTTTGCATATTCCCATGAGAGCTTCATTAAGGGTTGGGAGATATCATGATGGCTGAAGGGAAATTTCATTGTTGGGAAAGAAGATGGGTTAATGTGACCATCAGAAGATGGGTGTTGCAGACATCTTGAGAACCCTTTTCAAGATCCTGCCATTCACTTTATGACATATGACCTGCTATATAGATGGTGGAACTTTCTTGTTTTCTCTTCACTAGGAAGAAAATAATTAAAGTTCTGAGTATTAATGTCAGCTGACATTAGCTGCCATGTTACCATGGTCTTTGAGTCCACTCATATTTGAAAAGCATGGTTATCTCTCTGAAAGAAGGTGGTAGATGTACAGGAGTGACTATATTTTCCCTCTTGTCACTGTTTTCCTTTACTGAGTTCTAGCAAGGTAAAAGTTTTTAATTCCCAAGTAATCCCTGAAGAAAAAAAAGAAATCATAAAAAAATAACCATTTCTGCATTCTTGCAGATGTAAGGGAAGATTTTCTGTGATTTTGTTGTTTTGTAGCAATTAGTATTTACATTGTGAGATCACTGGAAGTTGAGGAGATGTAGGACTTCATAAAGCAAAGCATAATGTTTTTTGAATCTCCAGATTTATAGGATCATACATTGCAAATAAGTGCCACATAGTACACGAAGTACACATGTAGAAGATGATATTTCAGTGGGACTGAGAAAAAATTGTATCTTAGGGGCAAGGAAAAGAAAAAGGAATGGTGATAATGGGGGAAAAAAAAAACAAAAACAAAATGGCAACTCCCCTTCTCTCCTGAAACTTCTCTCTCTCCAGATCTTTATTGAAAAGAACAGAAAAGGTGTGTTTAGGCAAAGTATGCACTGAAGGGGCATTTTGATAAAACAATTCACAGTAAGACCTTAACAAGTCAAGGTTGCATAATCTATGCAGTGATCTACATACGGAAAACCTCTGGGTGAAACGGGTTTCTCATAACAAGATGAGAACATAGGAGGGTCCATGAGGAGATGTGAAACCCTAAATCAAGTATTTTTCCTAGTCCTTTTCAGTTTAAGTTAACCTTGTGGGGCACAGGCAAGATGGGAGTTGTCAGCTGAGGCACGAGAGGTCAGGACACTGCAGCAGGGTAGAAGGCCAAAGCCCACAGCCACTCCAGGCTCTGGATCACCAGCAACTGCCATGACCAGCAGCTTCTTTTCCACCTGCTTTCTTCTACTGGTTCACATTCCTGGCAGGTTGCTGAGCTGAGCTACCTTTCTATAGGGCCTCAACAGCCAACACAAGAAAAGTTGCAGCTGCCACAATTAGGAATGGAAGCAAGAGCTTCCATTTTTCAAGCACTTTTTCAAGCTGCAAAGCAAATTTTACCATTAAGTGGCTGCTGGGAAACAACTTGGCCTTTGAATGCATCTAATCCAAAGAATAAAATCTGAGTAGAGCTCAGAAAGAGAAGCGGACTTGAAATACAAAAATAACTGTACTGGAAGGAACAGAAGGAACAGAAGAAACAGAAGACAGGAGAATTGCCTGATTAGTCTCATGACTTGTTTTGAATATCCATGGGGTCATGAAAACCTCCTAACAAAGTCTGCTTTCTGAAGAAGAGAATTGGTCACATTTATTACTGGCAATATCTGGGCTGAGGGTTCTGTGTTGGGAGAGCTGTAGGAGCTGCTGATGTCAGTAGTGCTTGAAACTGAATAAAGCTTGGTATGCTGCCATGAGCCGTTCATGAGAAACAGAAATAATATGTCAGGGTTTTGGTTAGTAGGCAAAAGAAGGTGTTCAAAGATGCATTTTTACATCTCCGTATAGCATAACACCTTTCCAAGAACACAAGACTGTCCCAGTAAACATTTTTTTTCCCTGTCACTATGGTTTTCTCCTTTACACCTCCATTCAGGTGGTCAAGAGACTGGACCTGAAGTCTGTGAGGCTGTGCCAAGTGACCACAACTGCGTATCTGTCTGGATTGTTCTTTTTCTGATTAACAACCCAGACAAATTCTTCTCGTTAAAGTCCCTTATAGAGTTCCCTGGAAGCTAAGAGACCTGTCTGTGTGTGCAAGCCAGGCAAGCAGAAACTTGGCCAAGACTGCCCTGCTCCTGTGTCTGGGAGATGGCTGCCACAGTTGTAGGCTCCACTGAAAAAAAATAAAATCCTGCTGCTTTGTAATAGCAATGCCTTTAAAGAGAGCACTAAGACCAACCCTGTGACAAACCAACCTTGCAAGCCCTTTAGAAAATCATGGAGCTCTTTTTTTTTTACCTTAATTTTACTCTTGTGTAAAATGCCAAAGACAATTTTTACTCTTCTAGTGCTGGGATCTGCACAGGCTGGAAGCAAGGCTACAGGTGGATGAAGAAGCTTTGCTGCCCCATGCCTGAAACCCTGCAGCTTGGCCAGGGACACATGTAATTATTTGGAAACATCTGGCTCAATGGGCCTGTGGTTCCCCCATTTTTGGTAGAAATTCTGTCACTCTACTGCTGCTATTTATGGTATGGCCTTATAAGCAAGGGCTGATCAGCCAAGATACCACACTTTTCTCAATCCTTTCCATTCCCTACTCTATACTTCAGAAGACTGAGCATAAGCTGGTGCCTACAAACATTTCTGTTATAGTTTGTTCCTTCCATGTTCCAGTTGCAAAAGCGGTAGAAACAGACTATTTCTCTTCATCAGAATGAGTTCACACATTTATTTGGGAATTGATTCAGTGATATGTAGGAGTTAATTCCCCAAAGTGCCATAATGAAGTATATGTACCAGCACACCAGTTCCTCATGAGCAATTTGGAGTGACACAGAACTGCTCCACAATACACTCAGCTGGAGATGTTGCGAAGTGAAGATGTAATTTAGCAGCTCCTTCTGAAGTGCCACTATTTTTTTTTCATGAAAAAAAAACGAAGAAAAGTTTTGCTGTCACTCAGCAAAGTATGATCTGATGCCTGCCCTGCTGGGAATAGCTTCTGACCCACAGCAGGTCAGTGGTTTCCAGGCCAAGTGAAGCTTGCAGCAGGGAGTCAACCTCCGCTAGTCCATGTAGGAGCTCTAAGCATGTTGTTATTACTTATTTTCCCAGATAGTGAGGTGAACCAAGCACGCAACAAACTTTGTATGGTCACCCATGCAGCCTCAGATAGAGTATTTAATCTGGTGGAAAAAAAAGGACATAAAAAGATAATGTGTATGTGTTTGGAAGGGAGGTAACTTTTAAGCCAAGAAATACGGTGTTTGGGAACAACTGTTTGATCTGTTTGATTCACATAATTTTCTAGAGCTGGAGGAAGGATGTGTATTTTTGGGGTCAAGGAAAGTCTGCAATTTTGGGGAGCCATTCTGAAAATTAAAAATTACATGATTAGTATGGAGATTCTCTAACTTTCTATCCATGAGACTAAGGCTTTTTTTTTTTCTTTTTCTTACTTGTCCACTCATAGGTTCTCAGGCTGAATGGCTGCTTTTGGGAACATGACGATGCCAAGGGTATAGGCTAGCTATCCTTTTCTCTCCACTTCATACATCTGGAGCAGTCTAGTCAAGGAGCATATTGTGAAAACAATACCATTTTAAAATCAGGCTAATCACTAAGACCATATAATTCATGTCATGACAAAAAAGAGTTTCAGGTAATTTAGCAGGTGACATCTGTGTTGTAGCCATCTGCAATTGGATCTTTCTCTCTCTCAGTTGGGGACCATCAGTTCATACTGTTATTGAAATAGCTGATACTCAGTTCCAGGTATCTTAACTTTCTCTTTTCCTGTTTTCTGCTTATTTTAATGCTGGCTGACTCTCCTGGACTCCCTACTCTCCTTATTAATTATACATTGAAAAGATAACAAAATATTACGAAGCACTGCCATGTCTGTGGAACCCAGCATATTGGATTTTTTGCCTGGAGTGTCAAGCAAGATTAATTATTCTGATAATACCAGGATTAATCCATTCATCACATACAGTAAAAAGGCACTGTTAACATTCGGTCAGAGTTATTCTTGGTCTTGAGAGCTGCAAATAGCAGAACTGGCATTTAGAGGGCATTTGTGCCTTTAAAAAGCCCCATTCCCCTCTTACCTTCTCCTGCTCCTTTGGCTAGATTCTTACCGCAGGGCTGGCTGTTACCATGGGGGCAGGAGGCAGCCCTGTGGAGGGCTGTGTAGGTATGAATGCTTGGCAGGACCCAGAATCCTTGGACATTAGGTAGATGGTATAATTATTCAGTCATGTAACACCAAAAAAAGGAAAAGAAAAAAAAAAAAGAAAAAAAAAAGGAGTGATTTTGTTTTTCTCTGATTGCCTTAGTTCCTGCTTTCCTACAGTGAGATTGCCAAGAACGGTTGCACGGCTTTTGGAAGCTAATTTGAGGTCAGACAGTGAGTCAAAATCAATTCTTGATTTTTGTCAAGTGTGAGCTGCGGCCGAAGGGTCTGATTTGGGAAGAGGGTGAGGAGCAGCTACACTGGTGTGTTGCCCTCACTGGCAGCTCCAGCTGCTGGCATCCTCTGTACTGGCTTCCACCTTTCTGCATTGCCTGTGAACAGATAAAACTCAGAGGCAGCATCTTTTCATCTTAAACCCCTCATGTTCAAAATATTCTTCTATTTTGGTATAGTGAAAAGAACAGAAAGTTGGATCTCTGGAATGTGCCCTCGTTAAAAGGAGGCTGATAACTGGCTGGCTGCACGACCAGGGTCCGTCTCAACTCATGCATTTGTAACTGAAACACCTCAACTTTCCAGAAGTCTCTAAATGGATTGCTTTCAGTCGGAACAGTACACAGACATTATAAAACCTGCAATTACTTTTACTGTAGGGCCATAAAATATAGATCTGTTAAAGTCTGGGTGCAGAACACACGGACATCCTACAGTTCCGACCAGCACAGATGAAAGTCTATTATGGATGATGAAAACAAGGTACTAGAAAATCCATTAGAGCTATTTGTTCCTACTTGCAATGATAGTCCCTGTAACCACATTAAATCAAAACATCTCTGGGACTTCATTACAAATTTCTTTTATCGATACCATACGCTGATATAAATAACTGTAACAAAATCAGGGAGAAGAAATTACATTGCCTCGTATGATTTAAGGATCTGTAATCAATTATTTAGCATTTATATCAGAGATGCACTTAATTGGAGTTTTCATTGGAGTGGGATCCAGTAGTGCTAGGGACCATGTACATATTGAGTGGACAGAAATCACTGGCCCAGAGTGCTTTGACCATTTAAATTGGGTTAAGGACATAAGAGTGTTAAATGAGACAGCAAAAATTATTAAACTCCTCTCTAGATATCACTGCTCTGGAATTGAAACTGCAGTCATATCCATAAAGAGAATGGGAAGACACATTTGCTTTTGAACTCTAGGAAACAGTAAAAACAGAGACCAACAGAAACCTGTGGTCACTCTGTAGCAGCTCCTTCCCTGTGCTCTTCAAAGCCCCTCCTTTTGTCATGAAACCATCAACAAACAGAAACAAGACTGGCTGGTGTCTCTTCTGGACATAACCAGGTTGGTCAAGAAGGTTTGCAAAGAGAAGAAGCGCATTTTTGTGCTAAAAAATAGAACAAGACTTTTTTAAAGGGCTTGTAGAGGTAAGATAATGGATAATGGCTTTACATTGAAACAGGGCAGATTTAGATTAGCTATTAGGAAGACATTTTTTTATTGTGAGGGTGGTGATACACCGAAACAGGTTGCCCAGAGAGGCTGTGGATTCCCCACCCTCAGATGTGTTCGAGGCCAGGCTGGATCAGTCTTTGAGCAACTTGGTCTAGTGAAAAGTGTCCCTGCCCATGGCAGGGGGCTTGGAATAAAATGAACTTTAAGGTCCCTTCCAGCCCAAACCATTCTGTGATTCTATGATTAAGATAGTTTTACTTTAGATAGGAGTCTGGAGGGAAAACTAGCTTTGTTCTTCCTGATCCATCAGGAGGTTTGTATTTGAGTTTGCAGGCTCTCTGAGCCCAAAACACAAAAAGGAGATATGAATCAAACATGCCAATAGGGTTCAGAGAAAGTAACATGAACCTGAAACAATGATTTCCCACATGCACACAGCTCTCTTTGCAGTATGTAATTATCATGAACTGGTTGGCAATCCTGCAATAACTAGGCACAACAACATGAGTTAGGAATGTATCATCAATCTTAGCTTGCAATTTCTTTGCTTTTGTTGGTTTATACTAACCTCATGATACTTAAATAGTGGTATGTATCTCTGTGAAAAATGTTCAAAATAAAAAACTCACCTTGAAATAAACTAGAGTATATCCATCAATTTCTAGCATAAATATATAATTTGCCTTTTAGAACTCTAAGATTCATACAACCACAAATCATGAGAACTGTGACTTGTTGAAATAGATGAGCAGATATGTCTGTGCTATAAGTCACTAGTTTCAAAATAATTTTAAACAATAAATCTGAAACTCAAAGTTGTACAATGCCACGTTTGCAGAGGCTGTCCAGGTGAGTGCAGTGCACATAATAAGGGCAGAGGCTCTAACTATCTAAAGGATGAGAAAATCCAGTTTTCACTCAAGGCTTTGCAAATCTCAGCCTGTTTATTCGACATTATCACCTCCGTGCATTTGTCCCTGTGAAACAGATGTGTCAGGGAAACATGTTCTTGTCCTGAAGGATGATACTGCTGTATTATTAGATTTCCAGGAGTTTCCTTTTAGGATGCATGTAGGGAAGAATGGATTGATGCTCTGGTCTTCTGTAGACCTTGAAAGGCAGAGAAGTCTTTGTCTCCCCCTAAGGCTAAAGCCCTGAAGGCCTTCCTCAAGGTCAGGGCAGCTGGAGTTGATGCCATTCCAGCATGTCTGCCTGTGCAGGAGTAAAATCTCAGTACAAGCAGGAATGCTTGTTCCTGATCTCGGCCCTGTCAGTCGTGTGGGCTTGTTGGCCACAAGACAAATTGTGGCAACTGATCCTCTACCCTTCTTTGGGGCTGAAAGTCTGGATTTGTTGTATCATCCTTATTCTTTGAAAGGAGGAGTGGAGGAGAATATCCTAACCAAACAGAGACTTTGGGGTAGTTGTTATTCCTAAATTTAACTTTCATTAGTCCAGTCATGGAAAGCAGATAAATATGGTGTGTCTACATTACTGGCATATATAGAGAGACAGGGGACCCTAAAAGTGGGTGTTTCAAGATAATATCAGTATTTTTTTCTTTTTTTTTTTTTCTCTTTCTTTCTTCTACTTCACTGTGGAGTGGTACAAGAAATATGGATTTATCAATTTTGTACTAAAAAGCTACACAAAACCACACAGCCTGCTTGCTCCCACCAGCCCATCACTATGGCCTCTCTGAGCAGCTTGATTGAATGCCATGTAGCAAAGTCAAAAGGAGGGAAAGCTTCCTGTTCTCCCAGTGGTGGTATAATACAATGACCTTGTCTGTCCTTCTTCCTTGAGAAGAAAAATCTTGAGATTTAGCTGAAACTCCTTGAACTCCTTGAAAATATCCTTGAACACGGCTTTTGATTACATCAAAGTTATGCCCACTGTGTGCATCTGTGTACATAAGTATGTATATATAAATACTAAAAAAAAAGTTAAAATCCCACTCAATTAGGCATGTCAGCAAAAGCTTTGCTGACTAAGGACTTCCAGTGCTCAGCTGATGTGGAGGGCAGCATCCAAGCTGGACACTATAGGATGTTAACCTCTCTTGAGAACCCTGTCCAGCAGCCAACCATCTGCAAAGCATGTAGAGTAATCATAATAATTCCCTTGGCAGACTCTTCCAGGGAGGAAAGGGAAAAGAAATAGTAGAAAAATAAAAAGGAAGTTCACATCAGTTAGCGTTGAAGTACTCCTGTGATTCTTGCCCTCACATTTTTTAGTTTGGGGCTATATATTAGAACATTTCTACTCTCAACACCAAATGTTGTAACAAGGTCCTCAGGGCTGAAACAAAATAGAAAACCCGTTATACTAGTTTTATGTTCTCCCCAGCTGACAAAGTTAGATCTTGATCCTTAGGAGGAAACATGTTTTAGGGGTAGTTAGCATTATTTATTAGATGCCACAAATAGCTTTCATATCTAATTGTAGGGATGACCACCCTTCCTGGTGCATTTTGAGCAACACATCAAAATCTTCATATAACTGGCAATTTGTTATCCCAGAATTTATAAGAAGAAGAATGGAAAGATGGTTATGGGTTTGGGTTTTTTTGGGATTTGGTTTGGTTTTGGTTTGGTTCGGTTTGTTGGTTGCTTTATTGTTTTTTTTCCTGAGCACTCCTATATAAAATACTCTGATATTACTACACCTGATGCACTAACTCATTCATTCCTCTGGATGCACCAGCAATGGCAGGTGTTGCTTTGCTGGATTGCTAACTCTGGTAAACTGCAGCATTATCAGGCAAAATTTTTTTTCAATGGAAGGCCAGCTTACGCAGGAGAGGTCAGAACGTGGTGGTGTCCCCATATGGAGGTGAGCCTGTAAGAGTTCATGAAGCTGACTTAAAATAAAGGCACGCTTTAGCAGGTTCAGTTCTGAAATTTGTTGATGTACAAATGGAGGAACAGAGAGTAAATTGAGAATATATTTCATGTACCATACATAATGACCCTTTAAATACTTTGTGAGCCCTCTAGCGGTGCTCTCCATGCCCTGGAAACCTCCAGGCTGGAGCCAGGTAGCCCTTTAGCCCTTCATGTTATTACCAACACTGCTCTTCAGGGTACAGTGTGTGCATCTCCTTATTTCAAATTACCTTTTAAACCACAGAGAGGAGAGCTTTATTTCTGCTACCCATGATAAAACGTTCTTCAAAACATAAGGGGCAACTTGCTGAAACCTATTTCCCTCTTTAGTCCTCCCTGCTCAAGTTCAGTTTGTCTGCAAGAAACGTCTCCTCCTTAGTGGGTGTCCTGGAGCTCCCCAGGTACCACCTTGCAGCTGCCACCACAATGCCATGGCATCATTCCAACCTGTATGTGCACACGCTGTGCTTGTGTGGAGATGACATTTTAATGAGCATTATAATGCTGCTTTCTCCGTGGGGTGGAAGCTGTGCCTGCCTCGTGTGGGGTGCTGCTGCTGTCTGGCTCATGAGCCCAGCCCATGTGAGGGCTCTGCTCTCACTAAGGTGTGTGGCTCCTACATCCGCATCAGTCATGGTAAACAATTAAGACAGCACTATGCCTACCATGGCTGCTACAGGTCTGGTTTTCAGCATGCCATGCTCTCTAGGGTTAAGCAGCATAGTAAGGGTACAGTGCTGCATGCAAGAGTTCACCAGAGAGGAATAATTTGGCTGGAAAATCCTAAACTCATTTCTAAAAGAGCTCAGCTATGGGATTTCTGTGCAGTGAAAAGCATCACTCTGCTTTTATTCTAAACACAGTTTGGAGTGCTCCTTTATTTTTTAGAATTGACTCATAAAGACTACAGGAGGGCACCAATTAGTGAAATAAACCTCTAATCCTCAGTGCAGTGCCTGCTATAGGACTGCTGTTTAACAGCCTTCTTGCTAATCAATTCTCTTCAGTCGGCTAAATGCCATAGATGCTATGTAAATAAATGCAAGTTTAAGAGTGTTCTTCACTGAGCGGTAAAAGCTCTGTTCCTTCTACTCCGCCATAAAATCAGCAGGCATGTTAACAGATATCTACTCCACCTTGCACAAATGACTTCCCTTGTTCGTTTGATTGCTGCAGCTTGGGAAAAACAGAAGCAGGGAAGAGCAATAAACTGCCTGTTCTTCTTGGGCAACATTTTAAACATCTGATACCTCGATGGCAAGCAAGGCGTAGAACAAAGATGTGTGTTTTATAGTCAAAATAATGTCCACAGTTCAGGTTGTTATACTCTCATTATAAATTTAAGGCCAGACAGTCACAGTTAGGCTTTTGGATAAAATGGCTGCTCCTTTTCACCTTTTTCATGCAGAACATTCATACAGAGGAGATCTTTTTCCTTACAAGCCCAGATATTAGTGAAATATATAATAAGTGTAGTTTGAGATGAGGCAGTGTGCAAAATCCTATCAAAGACAAAGGAAACCCAAACCTATGAAGGATAATGGTAAAAGCCACATTGTCTTTAATGGAACTAGAATTCTACCCCAGGTGTTTGATGTGTCAGTAAGCAAGACCTTTTAACCATCAAAACTATTTTCTTAAGCAGGGTCAAAAAACATCTGGACAACTGTCCAAATACTGTGTGTATTTGTCATTTCTCTTCTGTACTCTCCTCAAGCAAGAGCAGTGATGCTCAGGAAGAGAAAATCAGATATTTAGTATTTACAATACTACATCCCAGCATCCTTCCACACAGAGATCAATCAGTGAGAGAAAACGAAGATGCAAAGGAGGTGAAATTACCCTGAATTATCCGTCAGAACTTTACATAAAGCACAGGTTTTGTGTGTTCATGGCATTGAGCAGACATTTAAAACAAAGTAAATGAGATAATGCTGTGTAGTGCAAGTTCTACTGAGTTGCTTACATAACTTTCTTGTCAGTCTTCATAGT
>VYZS01082710.1:8385-37183 GCA_013400695.1 Neodrepanis coruscans | reverse complement strand
TCACTACTAAAACTTACTTAGTGGCTTTAATCTCTTTGAAAACATCAAGGGAAATAAGAAAATAATCTAAATGTTGACTTCTTTAACAGGAATCCCGTAAGGCATCGAATTCACAAGATATCCTGAGTATTGGCTGAGCAATACAGCTATTCATTGTCCACCCAAAATAGAGAGCAAAGTGCATTNGATACTGCACTGAAAAGGTAATTTGCTCAGGCTTATCATTATGGTCCAATTTGCTGGTGATAAGGTACTTTGTTTATTTGCATTCATCCTATCAAACAGGATGGCAGGTCTGACTGAGAAAACAGAGACTATGAGATACCCTCTAGTCCTCTATGGATATAATCCTATGCAATTTGATAATTCAATACAAATAGGTAAGGGAACAGAATATGCAGTGAATAGAGAATTATTAGGGATTTCAGACATTAAATTCCAATGCTCTACCAAGTGTGTGAAAACAAAAAAAATTCAAACCTTTATAATAAATGCAAATACAGACAGGTTTTATGTAAGTGCTTTCTAATGAACTGAAACTCCCATATGAAAAAGTTACAACTATTTTAATATTTCAGAAGTTTTTATAGCTTTCCTTCCAAAATCGGTTAAAATTGAGAAATTTTTTCTGAACAATTTGACTTAAAGCAAGCATTTTAAATATGAATTTTCAGTCCTTACAACGAAAGGTTAGAAAAATTCTGAGTATGCAAAAATAGATTTTTTTCTGGGGACCATCTATCAAAATGAACAATAGAATGCACTATTACATCTGGCTGTATTAATATTGCTAAACATTTACCTATTCCTCGTGCATCTCCTTCTTGATAGAAAATTTTCAATGCTTTTCTTCCTCCCTTGGCAAAAAAAGAATCGAAGGCTTCCAACTGTTAAGTCAAACAGTAAATATTTGTTACTGTACACATAAAATATTTTTATGTGCCTTTAAGATACACAAAAAAAATTTGACCATGCTGTTTTTTTAAAGTTTTGTTTGCATGCAATGTTCATCCTCAAATATTGTGAAAAGATACAAAACATAATATATATTTCAAATATTGAACTACACATAGGTGGCTTGGCTCCTGGTAACTGTGCATCAAACATTTATGGTCTTGTCCAGTAAGAGAGATATTGGAGGATATTCTGCCACTCACAGAGATCTATATCAATTTAAAGTGACTAGTCATAAGAAAATTAGAAACATACACAGCACATCTGCATGACTTGATATACCCTGGTGTTGTTACTCTTCCCCTTGATGTAAAATATTAGTTAATATAAGAAGTGTGAGCATTTTATTCCGGAGACATGAATTGGCCACATTGGCTCCAAAGCTTTTTCATGATGACAAAAATTTTGCTGACCTGTCCACAAACTGACCACCCTAAAATACTACAGGATGTCTAATTTGATTTTTTCATGTTATACAAGGTGCTTTGGATAGTAAGGATGCAAAGCTTTGAAACAAACATTGTTTGTGTATAAATTGTCATTCTGAAGAACTTGTGTGAAATTACAGCTAGGGGTTCCAAAATCTCAATTTTCCAACTGTTCTAGACAATTCATGTGTGCTGGTAAAACAAGGATATGGGCTTTAACAGGAAGTGAACAAAGCACTGAAGAGCCCTGAAAGAAAGCACAGAGGAGATTGGAGGATACTGACAGATTCAGTCAAGATCCAGCTTCTTTCACAATCTCTGTAGGTGTCTTCAAGAACAACTAACTCAGCAAGATGTGACTGGGCATTCAAACTCTCCAAATGAAGGGTTCAACTTTGGTAATGAGATCTCCTCTTTCCTCCCCATGAAAAAAAGGTCAGAAATTTAGCAAGCAAGTATGTCTGGAGACACATCACCTGTTCAAGGACAATGGATGCACTTCTAGATGTGGCATATTTCTTACAGCATGTGGGTTTTTTTCCCCAAAATAAACAAATATAAAACCTGGATCAGATCAGTGATAGGAAAAAATGAATGACATGCATGAGGACAAAATTTAAACACACTCTTATGAGAAGACAACATTGTGTGGAAATCAAAAAAGTAAAAGCAAAGCAGCTCTAGAAATGCATTTCACTGTAGTTAACAGGCACTAGCAAATAAAATGGTTAAAACTGAGAAAAATACATTAAAAGTCTCTGCCTCCAAAATAAGGAGAGAAAAAGGAAATTTTTATAGTACTGAAAGCACAATGACAGAAAACAGGAAAAAACTCACTTCTACAAAAAGCACACCAGCTTGTAGGAAAGATAAAGACAAATAGTAGCTTTTGGGGTTGTATGGTTCTACACTCAAGTTAAGATATGAGCTGTCCCTGCAGTACTTATTCTGCAAAGAGCTTCTAGTTCAAGTTCATGTGGTACACACACTGACTGGCTAAGGCTTGAAAGGGTAAAACCTAACTCACGAGTGTCAAAGACATGGTATGTATATGAGAATTTACTAAACGACAATTTGTTGAAGGACAGTGTTCATGCAGATCCAACAGCCTAAATTGCTTATAAATAAAGTAAAACTGGAAACAGGAAAATTTCCAACCATAAGTTTTCAGATGGTCCTGGTGACAGCAAAAAATCCACCAAAAAAACAAACCAAACAAATTAAAAAATCAACTCCCCAAACCAAAAAAAACCCCAAAACAACAAAAAAGCCAAACAAACTAAAAACAGCAAACCAAAACTGTCTCAATTTTTCAAGTGTCTGGATTAGTCAAATTTGGTGTAAAACAAGTTTCACACACAGTCCAGATGACTTAAAACTATGTACCATCTAGCACTTGTGAAACAGGGACAACACTTAAAGCACCTCTCTCTAGCTGTGTAATCAGGAAAAAACCCAACAGGACTGTTTAGGTATGTTTTATGATACAAATACCAGTAAACAAACAAAAACCTAACAAATTTGGATTGTCACTAAATTTTGTTTGTAACTGGACAACTGAAGTTCTAACAATTAATTTGCTTGATCAAAGGAGACATTATCTAGCTGGATTTTAAGTCTAAGTCTAAGTTTAAGTCTAAGTCAAGTCTCTCTAACAGACAAAAATAACATCATGCAATTAGAGAAATCAAGGGTCATATCTTTTCAAAACAACTATACTGAGTTTTAATAACTTACAAAACCTACAGTTTAACTCATTGCTCCTGTTTGTTCAATCACTGAAACATTATAAAAGACAACACTCAGAACACACAAAGAATGACAGGTTTGAGATCTACTCTACAAACCAACTTAATCTAGTTTTTAAACATTCAAAAATAAACAAAGCACTCGAAACTGAAGGATTTAGTGGGTCTTTACAAATGTCCTTATAGTATTTAAATGGTGCAGAATCTTTCTTATTGCTAACAAAAGTAGTAATTTTAAAAATGTTCCCATGAGGTTACACGTTTTGTCAGAATCTCTGGAATTCAAGTGACAACTTGCTTAACAAAAAAAAATGAACATCATTAGAACATCATAATGTCAGGCTGAAATGAATGAAACTACTTGTAACTGGACAATAAACTCTTAGGTCAAAATGACAGCAGCATTTATACTTTTCTTGAGATAATAAAGATAAAAAAGCCACGATCAAAACTCTTGGGGATATTTGCAAATCTGCCAGGAAGCTAAGCTAAAAGAGACAGGTATCCTTTTAGATGAGTTGCATGCCTCAGCCATAGCATATTCTGGCAGAAACAATTAAAATTATAGATAACAATTCATATCAAAGCAATAATCTGCTACATAGTTTAACTGATGATTTAAATCAACAAGTATGCAGAACAGACTCACCGAAGGGACATCCAAAATCATTTCTTCCACAGTGTTTATGTCTAAACCTAGCCCAGCACTGAGAACTTCAAAAATGTATTTATATAAGGCATTAAATTTCGCTCGTCGATCATCTCTTGCTTTTTTGAATTGAGCCTAAAACATTAAACACATCTTTCAAAGTAAAATACACAGTGATACAACAATGACCTTCTACTTAGCTTGCAACTAGTGCTGAAAACTACTGTCTTGTATTAACTGATTACATGAATCCCTACTCTTTAAAAATATCTAAACTTTCAGAGGCTAATAGAAGTACAAAATAGCAAGAATTATTATAAGATATAAAGTCAACTGTGAGGATATGTCAAGGAAAAACATACATTAAAAACACTACAGCTATAGATTTAAAGGTATTTCTCTGAAATATTAACTGGTTTTATTTTTCACAATCAACATTTCAATCTATTCTATTAATGCAGAATGGTCAAAACATTCATGTAAAATAAAGTATCTAAAATGGGTAAATATTTGCAGGAACTAAACTGAGTAGAGCTTTGCTTCAATGTAAATTATTCAGTTATTATTTCCTTCTTCCTTCTTCTATTATTTTAAAATAAAATCTTAGAATATTCCAAACATTGAAATCAAAGTCTCACTTTCTACCTGAAATAATTTAGTAAAAGAACTGATTATAACCAAAATAGAAATTAAACAAAAATTAATAATCTGAGAAAATAATCAAAAATTTATAACCTGTTTTGCTGTGATATTTTTCAAGCTTGGAGCTCTGCTAGGGCGGTAAAACTTAGAAAAACTCTGGCTTCCAAAAGAAACAGACCCTTGGGAAGAGGAAACACTTGCTCTTTGTTGAGCACGGTGAGAATCTGTAGCAGTCACAGAACCAGTGCGATTACGCCCAGCATCTTCTCCAGTCTTTGAACTTTCTTTGTTACTTTTTTGTGCCCCTTCCATTCTGAAATCTGAAATTTGCAAAAAAAAACACCAACAAACAAAAATCCAAGAAGACAGAAGCATCTCAAATCTGACTTCCCAGATATATAAATTTAATAGTCTCATCAACTCCTCTTCCAGTTCTTACCAGACATTTACATACATTTTATGACAGGCTACAAATTTCAAGCTGAAGATTGAAAACATATTTTAAAACAATTTGTCATATATTTATGTTTTGTGGAGTGAAAGTATCTTCCTACATAACAGATAAGTTTTAAAATATTAATAGCTTCAGTGCATATCCGATTACTGAGAAACAGAAATGGCTTAGGATATAAATGATTTGTTTTAACTTTAGTTTCTAAAATATATACACAGATTCAGCAACTGATCTTACAAAAAGACTTGTATACACAGAAATTGCTATTCTACTCAGCGTATTATTACAATAAGGATTAAAATAAGTATGAAAAAAATCTTAGTAGTTTTTATGAGGCCTTGGGAAAGCCAACCAGAGGTGTAACAGTGTTATATACTCTCTTAGACACTATTGCCTGATTCGGGAAATAAACAATCAAAGGTGAGGCTGACTTGAAAAGCAGCACCTAGTAGTACATTATTAGCTCCTTATTTTTGCCTATGTAATAGGTCACAAAGTGGCCCCTTTTCTATAGTCTTCAGCATGCAATCACTTGCTATAGAAAATGCTTCTCTCTCTCTCAGCAGAAATACTACCAAAAAAACCCTACTAAAACAACTTCAGAAAGACAGCAAAAAAAATTAATTAATTACATTCCTTTTTCTTCATGTTTCTATGACATACCTGGTCATCTATAACATTAACAGGGGTACTTTCCTGCTTGATTATTCAATTCAGGCAGAATAGCTTGGATGTAAATTTCCCTCCCCCTAAAGCCCAAGATGAGAGAGTGAGGTTGTCACAGCTTTCTTTAAAACAAAAACAAAACACAGAGACTACATTGCATAGTGGCATCCTCCCTGGCTCTTCAAAATCTGTACTCAAGATGTCTGGTGGGTCAGTTGAGATCTTCACACTTTTCAAAAACCTGCATGGAGTTCCAGGTGGCACCTCCCCTGGCTGAAACCGCAGCTGTGCTTTTGTATCAAAATCCCCTTTCCTCCCCTCTAGGGTGCACAAAACCTTGTCTACAGGACCTATTCACTCAAGGAAAGTAGGTCTAGCTTCCAGCATGCGTCTTAGGAGGGTTGAAGGAGGATGAGGCGAGGGAGGAAAGAAGTGGAGGATTCCCAAGCACAGAGCCTGCGGAATATAGCCTTTTAAGTTTCTCCTGAAAAGCCGAGGTGCATTAACAGCCACCTCAGCTTTGGCAGAGATGCAGGCGAAGAGCCTCACCGACCTGTCCGGAGCGATGCCTCCTCACAGGTCTGGCAGTGCGAAGCAGCCCCGGGGCAGGGCAGCGCAGCTCCTGCCCGCGCTCCCCTCAGCGGGAAGGGCGCTCCAACGCTCCCGGCCCCGCGGACAGGCGTTCTCCGCGCTCCCGGCGTAGTACACGATGGGGAGTGGTCCCGTAACAGCTGCGGGGGCTCGGGCCAGCGGCTCCAACCCCCGTCCGGCAGCCGCTGCCGCCCGCGGGCCCCGCTGTGCCCCGCGCAGCGACGGCCAGAATTCGACCTCCGAGAAGTTGAACGGTCGTAAAGGTCTCGTGTACCTGGGGCCCGTGGGTTCCCCCCTGCCCGGGGGGTTGGTTAAATGCGCTGATGGAAGTTACTTGAGTAAGGCAGACGAGACGCTGCAGTTCAAGTGCTTTCCTCTCGATTATCAAAAGTGTATTTCTGATTTCCTCACCTCCCCCCGAGTATTCAATCCTGACTTTCATGCTGAGTTTTTGAGAGAAATACTACTCTTCTTTCTTAGGCCTGAAAAGATTGCTTATACTAAAAGTCACCCCATAACTCCGAAGGGTGACAAATGCTACTCTGAATCTTCTCACAGTGCCTGGAGGAAAAAGCATAAACCAACCTCTATCAATACCAAATCACAGAATCAGAATCGGTAAGGTTGGAAGAGACCAGAGTTGGTCATGTGGCCCAACTTCCCTGCTCAGGCAGGGTCATCCTAGAACACATGACACAGGATTACATCCAAATGGTTCTTCAATATCTCCAATGAAGGAGACTCCACAACCTCTCCAAACAGCCTGTTCCAAGTGCATGGTCACCTGCACAGTAAAGAAGCTCTTCCTCCTGTTCAGATGCAACTTCCTGTGCTTCAGTTTCTGCCTGTTTCCACTTGTCCTATTGCTTGGCACCACCATAAAGAACCTCACTCCATCCTCTTGTCACCCTTCCTTTAGACATTTCAATTAATAATTAAAACATTAATATGGTAACATATTATACAATGAGGTAACATAATTGAGCACACTGTGTCCATGACCAGAGCCAGGCAAGGATTCCCAACCAGCCTGATAGCACCAAGATTTACAAAAGCAGCACCATTCTGATGGAGCTGGGTTACCGCGCCTCTGGCTGTCCAGGGCAGCTGGAGGGATGCATCGACAGGTCAGCATGGGGGATCTACACTTTCATTCCACACTTCAGCTAAGTAATGCCACAGTCAGGGAGGCTCCTTTCCTGTTGGTCCTTATGTTGTCGTGAATGCGGGTTTGTTACGTGGTGCGCAGCGCCAATTCACACACTGAGACGAGGTATTTCTCTTTTTTATTCTAGTTTGCACTAAGTAGGGAGATGGGTCATAACCCACAAAAAGCTGGCTCCCTGATCGTCAAAACTTTACTATGTTTATATATTTCAGCAAAAAAAGGCATCACCATTCATTGGTTAAAATTACATAACTTTTCTATTAATTGTATTTAGCCCCCTATTTGTTAGTTGTAACTCTCTCTTCTCACACTGCAGGAGCAGTTCTTCCTTCCATTTGAGTCTGGGGTCGTTTTTAAGTAGGTCGTCGTGACTGCCCATTGTCGGAATTACATTGCTCAGTTTTGCCGACTTCATTCCTGCTGGAGATGGTTCCTTTGGGGATTCTCTTCTTTCTGTAAAACAAAGATTAGCCATGCACAGGACTTTCGCAATTGCTTAATCATAACTGTCCAGCTACAGCGACTGATTCTCAACTAAAAAAAAATAAATCGCAAAGTTAGATTCAAATCTTGAGCAGCTCTATATCACTTGCAGAACTAGATGGCAGACCCCGACCCGGCCGCACACCCCTGCAGCGACCCGCGGCCGCGGGCGTGGCGCAGCGCAGCACCGCCTTATCCCACCTCCCTGCTCCTCCTCTTCCACCTCGTCTCCCGACATGGCGGCCCACGCCGAGCTCAGCGGGCTCACGGACGAGGCAGCCTACGGTGCCTGCTCCGAGCCGGATGCCAGCACCAAGGTGTGGGGGATGAGGGTGGCGAGGGCGCCCGGGGCTGACGGCGCCCGCCCTCTCCCGGCCCCGCACCGCTCGGTGCCGGGCGGACGTGAGGAGGATGGGAGGCGGCATGGGGCTGGGAAGGGTCCCGGCAGCGGGAGCGAGAAGGTGGCCGCGGATCGCTGGGCGCGGAGCTGCGCTGGTGCCTCGGGCGGCGGGGCCGTCCCCGTGTCGGGCAGCGCGGCGCGGTGTCCGGGTCGCGGCCAAGGGCGGGTGCTCCCCGAGAGCCCTCGGCCGGGCCGTGAGCGCTCCGGGGACGCGGCGGCCAGCGTTGCAAAAGAAAAATAATTAAAAAACCAAAACCCGCCAACACTTTTTAATTTTTGTTGCGAGAACTTTGTAATTGCATTTTAGTGGGTTTGTTTTTTAACCTCGTGACCTCTGTCTGCTGTCCTACCGTTCGCTTTTTATCCGCATAGTCCTTCGCGAGCCCCTGGTATTTGAACATACCCTATGGCTTTAAGAAAATACCCTTACAGAGTTGCAGGCCAGTTTTGCTGCCAAGATACCATCAGACTTGACAGAAATCCAACACTTGTGCATTTAAATGATAAAAAGAATGAGTTCAGGAGTTTAGCTTTACTTAATTCTGTATCAGCAGTGAGGCCTAATATTGAATAGTCACATATGCTTGCATGTGAAGTTGTTCATGTGTTCTACAGCCCCATAAAAAATAACAAGAAGGATAGTCGTTTTTGGTACCATTGATAATATATATTGAGTGATACCAGTCATGACTTTGTTTATTTGTTTTAAACATTATGTTACAAGGGCATATATAACACAAATATTTATCCATGGGATCAGGACAACAGGTTTTATTTACACTTAATATAGTTCTCTATTTGTTACTGCTGAGCCTGCTGGTTTTAGATTCATTACTGAAGTCATCTTTGTTAATAGCTATAATTCAATTCTGGTGATATATAAACAATAAACCTTTCTTCCCCCCAGGATTTTATATTTCAGCAGACAATGTTAAGAGTAAAGGATCCTAAGAAGTCACTGGATTTTTATACAAGGATTCTTGGAATGACGTGAGTAGAAGTTGTATGCCCCACTAAGACTGTGTTTGCCTGCTGGTGTTTTTTATTATTTATTTTGATGTAATTATACTAATTGGTCTAACTACATAAACAATGCTGGCCCATCAGCTGATGCTCAGCTGGCTGGTCTGGCAGTCTCTGAGGACTCCCACAGCACATTTAATGCCTAAGCTGCAAATGAATTGACATTGGCCTTGACTAGAAATTTCTTTTTTTCTTAAATAGGTCAGTAATTACCAGTGTACAGCTTGCTTACTTCCTTCTCACTGAGCCTGCAACTGACTGGCAACTGTTATGACAGTGCTTATAATCAGGAGTCATTGCTATAAATCTTTGGAATTAAGTTTTCTACTAGTTCTCAGAGGTGGCTTATGACCACCTCCAGTCATAAAAGAACAAGGCAGTAGAGGCTGGAGCCAAGGTCCAAACTCAGTCTTTTGGAGAAGGCTTTTGGGAAGCAGATGCTCTCAATAACCTAATATGTTTATGCTGAGTCTCATTACGTTCTTGGCATTTGATGTAACATATTTCAGAACAAAATTACACTATGTTCTTAAACATCTTGAAATGAATCCAGATTAAAGAAAAATAAACTACTTCCACTTCAGTGAAGACGTGTGGAAATAAAAATTAAGTACCTTGTAAGCTGAAAAAGAGATTAGATTAATTTTGCTTGCCTACTTGTTCAGGTTAAATGTTCTACATAAAAATGTATTCCGTGAGTATTTTTAGTTGATTAAATTGTCACATCTGAAATTGATTTTATCATTATAAGTAGCTATTGAAATTGTAAACATATTTCATCTAAAGGTATGTTTGCTGTCTTCTTAAACTTTGGTGCCAGTGAGCTCCCCAGAATGATTAAGTTTCAAAGTAGGTCTTTTTATTCCTTGGTAAAATTTTAAAGTGATTAAAGATCTTCCTGTGGAAATACAAACAAGTATTAGAGTGGCAAACTCAAGGCATGAGCCTTTGTACTGATTTTGCCATTCAGTTACTGGTAGTTTGGCTTTTAAACATCTCACTCTTCTAATTTTTGTAATGTGTTCTGGGGTGTTTTTGTTTGGTAGTTTAAAATATAGCTATATTAAGGTGTGGACTACACAAAGGCAAAAATCACAGAAAAAATTCTTCCATAGGAGGAGCACCTCGGTTTACTTGCAAGCTACCTAGTTACTCTTTTATGTTACTATTTCAAAATAATTTTTGCCATTTAGACTGCTTCAAAAATTTGACTTTCCTACTATGAAGTTCTCACTCTATTTCCTGGGCTATGAAGATAAAAATGATATCCCGAAAGATAAAACTGAGAGAACAGCTTGGACCTTCTCTAGAAAAGCTACACTTGAACTGACGCAGTAAGTATTTATATGATGAGCGGTGACAGTTAGCTAACGGTGATTTAACAGAATTGGATAAGTGTAAATTCTGTTGGATTGAGTAAGAAAATTAATGATTACTGTGGATACACCTTCACTATCATATAGCCTTAAAATACAGCTGAGATTGGATATTTGGAAAGCTTAATATTTCTGTTTTCAGAGCTCTTTCAAACTGCTAGGTGAACCATGGTACATAAGTAATAAATAGGGCTTGCCATGTTTTATATGCATGCCATCTGGGTAATTTTGGAAACCCTAATGTGGTTAGACCTTACTTTGGATCCCCAGAGCATCCTAATAATGGACTATTGCTTTTGGGATCTAATCAGAAGAAATATTAAGTCAAAACGTACATGTCCTTGTTAACAGGACAATTTGATTAATGCTACTAATCACTATAACTGTGCAGAAAGAATGTCCCAAATCCCCCACTGTTTGACTTAGCTCCAGGACTTGCTACCCAATACTTTTTGTTACCCAGTGGTGGGTAGATAAACTGACTCGTGCAGCAAAACCTTCTCTATAATCTGAATGAGACTGGAGAATTTATGACTTATCCAAATGTGGAACCTGAACAGTAGTTGAGGACTGTGAACATGACTGGATTAGCCCCAAGCCTATCCCAAGAACTCATGACTAGGAAAAATCTTGATAGGTTATTGACTGCAGCCAATAGCTGGAATTCCCTGAAATTCCCTGAAATTTCTTAGGGGACACAACATACTATCCTGAGGAAAATGAACAATTAGGTTTGGTTAACCTCAATGCCTTTCTTCAATATATGATAATTACTTCTTACAGCAACTGGGGCACTGAAAATGATGAAAATCAGTCTTACCACAATGGCAATTCAGATCCCCGAGGATTTGGTAGGTGTTTAGTTTTGTGTTTGTACTTTTTAAGCTTTGGTTTATTGTGATTGTGTTTTTTCTCTTGTGTTGGGGGAAAATGGAATTTCAAATGTTTTGGAGCAAACTTCTATGTCAATTTTGTGCAAAGATTATTGGGTAGCTATATGCTGTAGGGTTTTTTAAATTAGAATTAGTAGAGAAAATATTTTAAACTTCTTTGGATAAAAAGTCTTTTTTAGTAGGTTACTTTGAAGAAATCAAACTAGCTCTAGGAAAGAGGGGAACTTGGATCCCGTCCTCTCTCTCCTTTCAGCAGGTATGCCGTGAAAGATGGTAAAAATAAGTGAACAAGTGCATTTCAGAGTAACAAGTTACAGTTACTCTATAAAGAATCTAATAATTTGTCAAGCAAACACATGCTAATTGTAACTATTGAGCAAACAACAGCAATTGTTCTTGTGTGTTAGATTATCATGGTGTTTAAACTGATTGACATTGGATTTCTAATTCATAATCCACTGGTTACCCATTTTAAAGTAGAAGGACAATGCTTGTCTGTAGCCCTGAGGATATAGTGTTGCTTGATTTGATACTATGAGTGCTTGAAAGGTCACTGCTTGTGAAATAAGTTTCACGCTCGGTCTAGCCACTTGACATTTAAAGCTTGTGAATTGATTTGTATGCTCAGGCCTTGCATAGTGCTAGTATCAGTCTCTGCAAATACAACATTAATGATAAACTCCTTGTTTCGTTGAACTGAGCAAATGCAAAAAAATCCTGGTACGTAGCTGTGCTTCAAAAAAGGAAATACAGATAAAACAATTTGATTGAAAATCTTTTTCCTACTCTAGATAATATTCTTACCTAAACAACATGAAATTGAGTTCTTATTTTAAGTCATTGTCAAAAGACTACTTTCTGAAGGAGAGTAATGTTAATGCCCAAAATACTCTTCTTTTTGGAAGCAAAGACTTTCTTCTATACAGACATATCTTATGTCAACTACAGTATGTAAATGTTTTGCACAGGATGAAATACTGAGGAAACTTTTTCCTAGAACACCCAGCACTACTTATAGGCTGCTTTACTCTTTTTGCCTTGTTGTACAGGACACATTGGAATTGCTGTCCCTGATGTCAATAAAGCTTGTAAGAGGTTTGAAGAACTAGGAGTGAAATTTGTGAAGAAACCAGATGATGGTAAGTCTTGATTAGAAAAGGAAGTCAGGGTTTTTTTACTTATTTTTAATATATTTTGTCTCGTAGATCTTTGTGGGAAGCTGGGTAATATGTTTCTGGTAGTTGCCACTGCTTAGAAGGTTGTAGAGCGAGTTACCCCTGCACCTCCTAGTGGGGTGGGCAAAACTGGCAGTAGATCCATCTCAATGACAATAACTCATCAGTCTGCTATGTGTCTTCTGTATATGGCCTGACCTGTAGTAAATTCATGTCTGGTGTTGATGTAATATTTTACAGGTCATGTATTCTACTGCCCAGAGTTATTACAGAATTTACTGTAATATGGGTCAAATTCGCACAGCACATCTGTTTGGTTCTTACCACAGGAAAATGAGTCAGAGGACACAATTTTTCCTTAAAACTGAGTAATTCTTTACTTTTCTGGCTTTTTTTTAAAATCCACCTAATACCACCTACTAGTTATTATATTTTTAACTATTCCATCAGCTTTAGTATAAGTAGCCTAATGAGTCTGTATCATAATTGACTTGCATAACTTATAGTAAAAAATGGATAATGTATAGCACAAATGTCTATAGAGTACATAAGCAAAGAAAGGCTATTTTGACATAGACTAAAATGCAGAAATGAGTGGTGAGAAGTCTTGGATTTTTCAACTGGATTCTCTTTCATGAAAATCTCATGAGATTTTTAGGACTGATGCATTCCAAAACAGACTTTTAATACTGGTAATTGAAAAGAGACTTAAGTCTCTTTTCATCTTGTTCCCTGTTGTCAGCTGAAGCAAATAAATGTAGTGTAGTTGAAAACTTAACTTGAACACAGATTTCTTGATTTAAAACTTGAATTTGGTATTTTTAGCATTTTAGAATTTTTGAGCCCTTTTTATTGTGTTCAGCACCCATTAAAACCTGAGAGACTTGAAGTGAGAGTTGCTGACTTAGAGCTGTGAAGTAATATGGAATGAAAGTATACAGGACAGGAAGCTTAGACTGTACATGGAATAAATCACAGGAAAGAATTCTTCAAGCAGTCAGAGGGCAGGGGGAGAGCTAAAGCTCTTCTTTAAAATTCAGAAAATTGTTGCAGCAAATGCCAAAGAGGAGGAAGTAGTTTTAGTCTCCCCNCCTTAAAACTGAGTAATTCTTTACTTTTCTGGCTTTTTTTTAAAATCCACCTAATACCACCTACTAGTTATTATATTTTTAACTATTCCATCAGCTTTAGTATAAGTAGCCTAATGAGTCTGTATCATAATTGACTTGCATAACTTATAGTAAAAAATGGATAATGTATAGCACAAATGTCTATAGAGTACATAAGCAAAGAAAGGCTATTTTGACATAGACTAAAATGCAGAAATGAGTGGTGAGAAGTCTTGGATTTTTCAACTGGATTCTCTTTCATGAAAATCTCATGAGATTTTTAGGACTGATGCATTCCAAAACAGACTTTTAATACTGGTAATTGAAAAGAGACTTAAGTCTCTTTTCATCTTGTTCCCTGTTGTCAGCTGAAGCAAATAAATGTAGTGTAGTTGAAAACTTAACTTGAACACAGATTTCTTGATTTAAAACTTGAATTTGGTATTTTTAGCATTTTAGAATTTTTGAGCCCTTTTTATTGTGTTCAGCACCCATTAAAACCTGAGAGACTTGAAGTGAGAGTTGCTGACTTAGAGCTGTGAAGTAATATGGAATGAAAGTATACAGGACAGGAAGCTTAGACTGTACATGGAATAAATCACAGGAAAGAATTCTTCAAGCAGTCAGAGGGCAGGGGGAGAGCTAAAGCTCTTCTTTAAAATTCAGAAAATTGTTGCAGCAAATGCCAAAGAGGAGGAAGTAGTTTTAGTCTCCCCATTGTTTGAAGAGCAGGCTGGGAGATCCAGTGTGGGGTTTTTTTTCTGTATTATTGATCAAACATGTACTATTCTCTGTTGGATCTGTGACTAGAATATATTAAAAGCTGGGTCAGTTCTGTTACAGTAAATAGCCTAGTAGAGCAAGTATAACTAAAAGTGTGTGCCTAACATTTTTAAGATAACATGTTAAGGTGTGCTATCCTGATCTACTGTTGAAGACAACTTTTGTTTTAATGAGTAATTTTTTTTTGAACACTAAAATTTAAAACATTCAGTCCTGCATGTCTCTGTTTTATGAGGTGATGCAAAAGTGTACTGCAAACCAAAATGGGGGTAAAAACATTAATGTAAGATTTCATTGTGGATTCAGGAATGATGGGAGATGACCAGGGCAGAAGAAAGAGGATTTTACACCATCAAAGCCAGTTCATGAAAATATATCAAAACATCCCGAAACACAAAAATATTTTTTCTGAATTAAGGGATGAACACTTACAGGAGCACATGCAAAAAACTTCAGTCACAAAAGGATGGAATTCCAAAGTGACTTTAAACTACAGCTTTGTTGGGAGTAAGACTGACAGTTTAGCATACAAAGATCTGTCTAAATTTGAACTAATTCTTATGCAAAAGGAAAACAGGAGAAGTATTTTTCAAAGTAGTTGTATTTGACATTAAGAACCAGTCATGTGGTATTAACTTTATCTTCTTTCTTTTTTTTTCTGCCTCATAGGTAAAATGAAAGGACTTGCATTTGTTCAGGATCCTGATGGCTACTGGATTGAAATTTTGAATCCTAAGCACATGGTGACTCTCACTTAGTTCTAATGAAGTGTACTATATAAGAGATGCCCACTTTCAGTCCCCTGAAGAAAATCTGTAAAAACGTTTGTGAAATTCTTACTTAATTACTTAATTACTTAATTACTTACTTAATAGGAATCAGTAATGTTCAGTGTTTCCTTTAAAAGTATCCCTTGGGACCTCACTGTACTTGGATTCCTTTTTTGTTGTTCTGTGATGCTGCCACAATTCAGTTCCATTTAGGAATACTGAACTATTTTCTGGAAGAGCATTTAGACAGATTCTCTTCTTGAACATTGATTATGTTAATATTTCACTCAATGCTGTCAAAAGATATGGGACCAGAAACTCACTGTGTCTCACTCTGTTGAAATTTAAACTAACAGCAACAAAAAATCCTGTGTTATTGATGAACTTCAACAAGGAAAAAAACAAAACAATTTAAGAATATTTTTTGAAGTAAAAAGATCCTGAAGATTTCATGCCCTGTCTTGTGTACTAGAAAATAAAATGTCAGACTTAACTTTGATGTGAGTAGTAGCATGTTTATCAAAGTCCTAATCCTAGTCTTTAAGGAGCAGCCTTAAATAGTCTTGCAACCAGAAACTTTGTGGAGGCAATAAATCGGTCCAGTAGAAAGAATTCAGTCTTTCAGCTCCCGATGGCTGATTTGCAGCCAAGATCAGAGGTCTCATAGTTACTAACTCACAGTGACCCTTCTCGTCTCTTTCAACACTATGAAGAACTTGCTCATGATTTTTGTTTCAATACAAGTCTGGTACTATGTTTAACTTAAAATATATTCTGCATTAGGAAATAATAAAAAGAGTCTCTGAAACAATTTCCTACTGCTAGACATTTTGATCTGCCCTCTCAAAATGAGTGATGATATATACCTGTAAACAGCAGGAAAATATAACATTTACATGTGTTACACAAATTATTTGATTTTATGCTTATAAGCAGTGTAAATGATGAGAGTTTTTTAAATCCTGTTGTTCTTCCAACAAGGAACAAAACCCTTGCCTTACTGTGTTTTGAGTAGCACTCAACTCCTTCAGTTATGTAACTGTTAATATGTAATGCCATTGAAATTCACATCTCAGTAAAGCATTGGGGAAAATACAAAATAATTTCAAAGCACTGTGATCCATTGCTTTGCTGAATGTTGGATCCTGGATGACTGAAAGGATCATCAGTTTGGTCTGTGGATTCTTTTTTGAGAATAATTGGGAGTAACATAGTGAAGATAACTGACTTGATTATCAGGGTATTTTAACAGCTTAACCAGCAGAGTTAATAACTCTAAATAACTTCCTGGCTTACAGGTTGCAATACTTTCTACATTTCCATTTTATTTGATTTCTACTATACTAATGTACATGTTAATGACTTAAGGAGATAGGACAGCAACATTTAGCATTTGTCTGAAATCTCTTTGATTTCATCTGCCTCATCTTAACAAGTGACATATATAAACTCAGGACTTTTACAGAACTATACATGAAAAATAGTTCATAAAACTTAGTCAAAGAATTTTTTTACCCTTGGAAATTAATGAAATAGACTATATGCTTCATCTGTATTTTAGGTGTTGGAAAAAGGAACACAAACTATTGCTCTGCTTTATACCCCCCCTACAGATGTGCAAGCACTCATAAATTCATTGAAAGGTAGACATAGCAACTGAAAAGGTAATACTTTTTCCAGTTTTCTGTTATGTGAAGTAATCCTGATATTTACATTATCATTTGTATGGCATTTTCTTTCTGGCCTCTGCAGTATCTACAGATACTGTGCTTTAGGTGGTGCCTTACCAGTGCCATTCATACTTGAGAGATTCTGGTTTTGAATATTTGCCAAGTTGGTTTTTTATTTTGTGCCAATAAACGCTGTTGGTTCATAGTTACATTTTTTTATTTCTATCCACCTATACTTTCAGAACTAATACTTAGCCTGTTCCATCTTGCTCCTTGTGCAGTTGATTATTCTCCTGTAAGTTAGGTCACTTTGACAGGGATGATAATGTTTGGAGTGAGTGAGATCTCCTGAGTTAAGTGAGCTGTCTTAATAGCTGCTGCCAATGATCTTACAGTCTTCTTCCCCCCAGATTTGGGGCTTCTGAGGTTGCACCGACTGCCCCAAGCAGGCTAATTCAGCTTAAGCAAGTGGCAAAGATTTTCTTGAATGCTGTGTTAGTTTTATGCCAAGATAATTAAGCAGGAAGGAGGACCCAGTTCAAGGCTCCCTGGTTTCCCAAGTGAGTAAAGCTGGTGGTTCTAGCAGCAAGTTGGATTGGCTCAGCTGAGTCATGAAACCTCACCCTACTTTTAAAAAGGTACACAATACAGCAAAATACAGCAGCAATTTAGAGAGCTCTTCATTTTGAAGACTATTGTAGTATAACTGGTGTAGTATCTTTGGTGTGCTAGTTAGTAGGATGAATACAGTGCCAAGAAGCATCGGAGCTGTGGCAGTGAGTCACAGCATTCAGCTGATGGCAGCTGACAGGTTTTCATGGCTAAACTGTTTTTCAACTACATCTGCTGGTGGTGTTCTGAAGTAAGAACTTAAAGTAAAAGAATTTAAATTGAAGTACAAGTGCTAACTGCAGTTCCTTACTGTTCAGAGTATCTCATCAGATTGCGTGAATAGAAAAACTATTTTAGACTAATAGTTTGCAGCTCCACTTGGACTAAGTTTTATTTCAGTCAATACAGGTAGATCATAGAAAGCTTCATGGCCAAGGCATTTGTAAAAACTTTGAGACTTTCTTTACCAGCATGTCACTTGGTGGTTTGTATTTTATCAACATGCAGTGTTGTGTCACTACACTTCAAAATACAGGTGTGACTGTACAAACTATTGACCCAATTATATGGAATCCAGTAATTAAAACCAGGATAGTTGGTAAATCAGATGAGTAAGTCAGAGGGTGTGCAGATAGATGCAGTCCAACTACCCTATGCCAAAGCTGCTCTGCTGTAATGAGATAATCAAATAAAAGTTACACTGAGCACGTTTGCTGATCTTGGAATGACCCTTGGGTTTTTTTATGTGCTTGACAAAGTACAGATGGGATAGATGATGAGATAATAAGGAGGAAACGAATTTAAAAACCTGGCATCTACAAACAGTTACAGCAACATCATGAAGTGGGCAAGCTATGGTTTTTGGTTTTTTTTCTAAAAAATGTTACTGCTACTTGCCATACTGAGAACTAGTTAAAAACAGTATTCTCAGTTATGAAATCCAAGAATAAGCTACTAAACACTTGATGATTCTTTTAACCTGCAACAATACTAAAATAATGTAGAAAACTTTTGAAATCATTTGATGTTCTCACTGATTACAGACTGCTAGTTTTACTTCTTCCAAGTAAGGCTTCTTTTCTGATGAACAAAGCATGGAATTAAACAGCATGTGGTGTTTTGCTTCTTGGAAGGCCTAAATTCGGCCTTCTATAGGACAGTGCGAGTCAGTGTGAGGATGAGGTAGAGACAAGCCCACACTGCCCGTTGCTGAGTGGGAGAGGCTCTCGTAGCTCAGGAAAGCACAACACGGGCCGAGTGGCCGGGGGCAGGTTCCGTGTTGTTGTAAGAGAAACGTGTCCATCCTTCGAATTTTTCCGAGCCTTGGTCACAGTTCCCTGGCCTAAGTCACCCCGATCTAGTGCTGTGTTTGAGCAGGGGAGTGGCCTATAGATACCTGTTTTTTTTTCCTGGGAGTTCCCAGAGGGATGGGGCTGCCTCAGCTCTGCGGTGACCAGTGGTAGGACCCAAGGGAATGGATGGCATGAAGTTGTGTCAGGGGAGGTTTATGTTGCATGTTTGAAAAAGGTTATTCACCCGGAGATAAAGAGGCAACCCGGAGGTTGGGCACTGNAGCGCGCGGCGGCCGAGCGTCTTCTGCCGGGGCGAGGGAGGGGGCGGCCGAGCGGGCGGAGAGCGCCTTCCCCGCCGCCTCCGGAGTTGCGAGGCGGCCCCGGCTCTCCTGGGCGCGACCTTGGGCGCATCGCCGGCCCCTCGCCCTGCCCCGGCCGGTTTGTCCCCTGTCCGGCTGCTCGGGGCCCCGCTGCGACTGGACTGTCCTGCTCCAGTTCTCTGAAGTACCAGCCCGGTGTTCTGCAGCTCCGCTGTTCTCCCGTCTGGTGTCGTAGGAATTAACCAGTTACGCGCCGCTGTGATTCTTTGGAATTATTTTTCATTTAGAAAGGGTATTATCACACTTGTTGTTTTCTTAAAGTTGGTGCTGCCTCGTTATCCATCTGCCTGTGGTCCCGCGTGCCCGGCGCGGCTCTTTGCAGCACCCGGGCGTGGGTGTGTTTGGCAAGTGTTCTGTGACAAATCTGTAAATCAGATGCTTGGAGTATACTGTTCTCGTGGGGTATGTTTGCTCCTATTTAACCAAAAAGCCCCAAGGATTTTCATAAAGGGCGTTAGAAATATATTTTGGTGATAAACACCAATTCGATAGCACACGTTACTTGTAGGGACAAATATTTACGTGTTACATTTTGTTCCTCGAACACAGGACAGTTTCTTTGTCAAATGCCTGTTTTTGATTTGCAAAATTAAGGTCTGGTTCGTGGGACTACTGAAAAATATTTTTTTCTACCTTCTCCTCCCATGTACTCTTAAGCATATACTCTAAAGAAAGTTAAGAGTGGCTTTTATGAGAAAAATCATAGATCAAGGTATCATCTGTTTAGCAAATTAAATACAGTTTATTTTTCCTGCTGGCAGGTATGATGGGAAGGATAACAATAATTTATACTCCTTGAGAGAGACTCGTTATGTTGGTTATGTATTTAAACAGATAAAGCCTCTACATATCTGTATTTCCTCACCCAGCAATTTTTTTTTGTGTGTTTTTGTTTATAAAATTAAAGACTTGCACAAGAGAAAGATCTGCAACTGCCTTAAGTGTTGTAAAAATACCCCAACTACAAAAACCAAACACAACCCCCAAAACCTTCAGCTGGGCAAGAACACTTGGAGAGCTTTGGCTGTGTGGGAATAAAGCCTTTGTTATGCAGTTTGTATAGACCTGGTTTAATTAGGACACCCAGATGTGAAAATGGTGTTTTCAGACACAGTGATGCTGTGGCAGGAAGGTCAGGATGAAACTTGTGGCTTTTACAATGAACAAATGAATGGCAATATGTCACCTTCTTATTTGATGGTTAAAAATATAAATGGTCAAATTTCAATGATGATTACTCACTCAAAAAAGAAATTCCGTTGCTACTTTCCAGTGTTGTTAGACATTTTCCCGCAAAATTGAGGGTTTTTTTTAAGGAATTTATTTTCAAAAACATTTGACTGCAGAAGTACACATGTTGCTTGCTTGCTAAGGTCGTAAGGCCAGCACTGGTTTCTGATGTTACTTTGTGCTGTGTTTCAGGAAATGTTACAGTTGTTGCTGTGCAGCTGGATGTTGCTGAGCAGCGTTTCTCTGAGCTTGCTGTTCCATCTGTCTGTTGTTCAGAATGGCGAAGAACCCGAATTTTCAGGAAACTGGTAATCTGCCTACAGGCTACGTTCACTGCAGATCTTCAGACAGCTTTGCTGGTGAGTGGATTGATCAATTTTATTGAGATTTTTAACTTGACGGTGTAGGTGTGTGCCAGTTTAGCCAGGTTAATTTGCATGTGTGTTAATACATGACCTGCACTTGGCGTGTTGTTCTTTGTACCTGGCTAAACTTATTCCTGCTTCTCTGTCACAGGGATGGCCCTCTGAGAAGCACATTAAACATCAGCACTTAAGTGAGGAGAATGTGTTTGCAGATAGGCAGTGCACAACTTCCCCTATGCTTTGAGTCAAAACATTTTTTCATACTCAGTTGTTCAGAATGTGCTCCTTGAATGTTGTGTTTACCTACCATTAGTGTTACCATCTGCTTTTCTTTTAATACTTTCACAACNGGAGGTTGGGCACTGGAACAGGCTTCCCGGGGAAGCGGTCCCAGCACCAAGGCTGACAGAATTCAAGAAGCGCTTGGACCACACTATCGGGCACACGGTGTGACTCCGGCCGGGAGTTGGACTGGGTGCTCCCGGCGTGTCCCGTGGCTGTCCCCGTGCGCAGCCCCGGGCCCGCAAAGGGGCCAAGGGCGGCCGGAGCCGCGGGGGCTCCTCCCACACGGACCGGGCCCCGCCCCGCCCGGAACCGGAAGCCACCGGGACGGCCTCCTGGGGCGCTCTTGCGTCACGCGCGGCGGCGGTTGCGCGGTGACGCGCGCGCGGGGCGGGGGCNTGGAATTATTTTTCATTTAGAAAGGGTATTATCACACTTGTTGTTTTCTTAAAGTTGGTGCTGCCTCGTTATCCATCTGCCTGTGGTCCCGCGTGCCCGGCGCGGCTCTTTGCAGCACCCGGGCGTGGGTGTGTTTGGCAAGTGTTCTGTGACAAATCTGTAAATCAGATGCTTGGAGTATACTGTTCTCGTGGGGTATGTTTGCTCCTATTTAACCAAAAAGCCCCAAGGATTTTCATAAAGGGCGTTAGAAATATATTTTGGTGATAAACACCAATTCGATAGCACACGTTACTTGTAGGGACAAATATTTACGTGTTACATTTTGTTCCTCGAACACAGGACAGTTTCTTTGTCAAATGCCTGTTTTTGATTTGCAGAATTAAGGTCTGGTTCGTGGGACTACTGAAAAATATTTTTTTCTACCTTCTCCTCCCATGTACTCTTAAGCATATACTCTAAAGAAAGTTAAGAGTGGCTTTTATGAGAAAAATCATAGATCAAGGTATCATCTGTTTAGCAAATTAAATACAGTTTATTTTTCCTGCTGGCAGGTATGATGGGAAGGATAACAATAATTTATACTCCTTGAGAGAGACTCGTTATGTTGGTTATGTATTTAAACAGATAAAGCCTCTACATATCTGTATTTCCTCACCCAGCAATTTTTTTTTGTGTGTTTTTGTTTATAAAATTAAAGACTTGCACAAGAGAAAGATCTGCAACTGCCTTAAGTGTTGTAAAAATACCCCAACTACAAAAAACAAACACAACCCCCAAAACCTTCAGCTGGGCAAGAACACTTGGAGAGCTTTGGCTGTGTGGGAATAAAGCCTTTGTTATGCAGTTTGTATAGACCTGGTTTAATTAGGACACCCAGATGTGAAAATGGTGTTTTCAGACACAGTGATGCTGTGGCAGGAAGGTCAGGATGAAACTTGTGGCTTTTACAATGAACAAATGAATGGCAATATGTCACCTTCTTATTTGATGGTTAAAAATATAAATGGTCAAATTTCAATGATGATTACTCACTCAAAAAAGAAATTCCGTTGCTACTTTCCAGTGTTGTTAGACATTTTCCCGCAAAATTGAGGGTTTTTTTTAAGGAATTTATTTTCAAAAACATTTGACTGCAGAAGTACACATGTTGCTTGCTTGCTAAGGTCGTAAGGCCAGCACTGGTTTCTGATGTTACTTTGTGCTGTGTTTCAGGAAATGTTACAGTTGTTGCTGTGCAGCTGGATGTTGCTGAGCAGCGTTTCTCTGAGCTTGCTGTTCCATCTGTCTGTTGTTCAGAATGGCGAAGAACCCGAATTTTCAGGAAACTGGTAATCTGCCTACAGGCTACGTTCACTGCAGATCTTCAGACAGCTTTGCTGGTGAGTGGATTGATCAATTTTATTGAGATTTTTAACTTGACGGTGTAGGTGTGTGCCAGTTTAGCCAGGTTAATTTGCATGTGTGTTAATACATGACCTGCACTTGGCGTGTTGTTCTTTGTACCTGGCTAAACTTATTCCTGCTTCTCTGTCACAGGGATGGCCCTCTGAGAAGCACATTAAACATCAGCACTTAAGTGAGGAGAATGTGTTTGCAGATAGGCAGTGCACAACTTCCCCTATGCTTTGAGTCAAAACATTTTTTCATACTCAGTTGTTCAGAATGTGCTCCTTGAATGTTGTGTTTACCTACCATTAGTGTTACCATCTGCTTTTCTTTTAATACTTTCACAACAGAAGGTTTGGAGATGAGATTTGAAAGTTCTGTGAATTTCATTTTCCTGAGCTTTCACGTTCTATATTTATGAAGCCGTTCTGTATTTATGAAGTTGTGTTAGTTATGTTGTTATTATTAGTGGCTACTAAGTATCAGAACATGTTTTAATTCCCCCTCCCCCCGTTACTATTTTCACTTATTGTCAGCTTTGTGTTATTGTTACTTGGAAGTAGGGAGGGTTCTGATAGAACCAAAGTATTTACTCGAGTTATACTCTGGGAATGTTGAAATATTTACTTAAAATTTTTCATTTCCTGAGATGTTAGTTTATTCTACCTAAACTTTGGAGAACAAAATATTTTTTAATAGAAAGTTATGTATGTTGTCCATTAAAAATACAAGCCATGTGATTTGAAACAGTGGTATGTTTGTACAGTTGTCTTACTGTCACACCTACCATGTTCTGGGGATCTGTAGTAGTAGAAATTGAAACTAAAGTAATGTTTTGCTGGATTTTATTTACAGCATAGCAAATTATTTTAGGAATTAATAAATTACAAATAATTGAAATACTAGTTGAATGTCTTCTGACCAACTGAGAACCAATTCATATTTCTAGATAAAGTAGTGATGTAAGAGAATTAAATTTAAGAAAATTCCCTTTCTTTAATTCTGACAAAAATATTATCTTGCTAGGGGCAAACTAGATGATAGAATTAAGTGCTTCAAAGGTGTGAAATTTATTGCTCAGGGTTTATAATCCATATATTTTTCATAGAATTTTTAATTTTAGCAATAGACTGTTTACTTGAATTTATTTCAAAAGTTTCAGTAGAGTTATCGGTTATGTAAACATTCTTTGTTTATTTTAAACAATTTTTTTCCCAAAATATTCAGAATGAATTTTTTATTTGTTTTTCTGTGTCTGCTATAAAAACAACACTTCCATGTTTCATTGGAGCATCACTGCTTTTCAGGGAGTTCTTCAGTGCTGGCTGAGTGAGGGAGGGAAGTGACCAAGTAGTGGCCTTCATTGCAGCTCTGTTTTGAGAGTTGTTCAGCAAGGGTGTCAGTGGTCTTCTGCTGTTGTTGCTGCATTTTCTAGGTCATCTTTTTGTATGCCATAACATGTTACAGATTACTGTAAGAGGAATAGAGCAAACTGAAAGCTGTTGTGTTTCTGGCACACACTCTGTATAGTATTGCAGGCTGCCTTATGTAATAAATGCTAGCCTGTGTTTTTCACATGCTTGCTATTGAAGATGGACACCAAACAGTGCGTCCCTCAGTGGGGTCTTGGAAGTGGTTTGTAGGCCTTGGGACTTAACAGAGGCCTTTTCAGATTGTTGCAGTGTTAATGGTGCTTCAAACTCACCGAGAAGACTGCTTTGTTTGTTTATTTCTGTGGCGTGAACAAAATTGCATGTCTCCAGAAGCAATTAATTAGCCTGGAAATAGGTTATGATGTTGGCAAAAGGCTTGTAAATGGCTTGTCCTTTTATTCTGGAGTTAATTATATGTTCTTTGACTGCCAGGAAAAGTAAATACCTGTATTCTCTGAAAGAATGATGTTTGGTGACAGAGGGAGGATGCCAGAGGGATCTTCAGGAAGGGTTTTGCCCAAGCTCCTATCAGGATCTGTCCTTTTTTTTAATCATAAATAATACTTTTGAATTACAAGTAGATAATTACATGTTTAGCTACACAAGGAAGTTGTGAGCTCATAGTGACTTGCCACAACTAAAGAGGTTATTACATTTTACTTCCTCAAAAAAGAAATGTGCAGATTACTTCAAGGGTTTCATACCAATAATTAATCCAGTCTGGGAAGTTCTGAAGTCAAGTATTATTTGGTTCTGTTTTTTGAAGGCAGGGATGTCTCACTGGGCTGCTTTATTTGAAAAATCCACAATGCACACAAAACTTGCATAGGAAATATGTGCTAAACAACTAAATGACTTTGAATGCTTCTTCAATGTATTAGTGTCACCCATAGAGCATATATAAGGCATGAACATGGTTTCATAAAGGTGACAGTTTCCAACACTTTGGGTCATTCAAGCATTTGAAGGGCACCTCATTCTCTGTGATCTGCATGTTCTTGTTTGAAACTGACAGTTTAGTACATGGTACCAGCAATTCGGGGAGGATTAAATACCAGATCAGATTTGTCTTGCTGGTTACACTTGGTGATTTCTAAATTTCTACTCCTTGCTTGCTGTCATTCAGACTCTTGTTCATAAGGACTGACATCATCAGCTGTCTAGCAAATTGTCCCCACTTCAGACTTCGCTGTCTCTCCTGTACACTAAGTCTTGTTTAGAGAGAGGTTTATGTATCCTTGAGAGGAAATGTGCTCTTGATTTTATTTGTTTATCTAACTTGAGATAGAAACAATTTCCCTTGAACTTTTCACCCTGTTGGCACATGAAACATCCACAGCTGCTTGGTAGCAAAGTTAGTGTGCAGCTGGTGGCATTCCCTTATCTTCACCACTTTCAGAGTCTTTCAGTTTTATTCAGATAGTACCTGTTCTCGTTTTTTTAGAGGTAAGAGTGGATTCAGAAAACAAAGAAGTAGAGTGTAGAAAAAATGGAATTAAAAATAGATTTTAAAACCAAAATGTGCCAATGCTTGTACATTTATGAAGTATCATAAATCAGCTTCCCTAATCAATCAAAGTTGGAACTAGCAGAAGAGAGATAGTACAGAGTTCCTTGATAGTGTGCATGTACTTTGCATGTAGTTGTGTTGCCTAACTGTTACAAATGAAGATCAGCAACAAAAATTATGGAAATGTGAGGTACAGGATCTTCAGATTTGTGACTGAGTAACAAATAGTATTGCTTATAAACTCTCAGATAATTATGTTGGGATAAAATTATTATTGATATAAACAGATGCTGCTGGACTGATGTGAGTTAAGTTAATCTTGCTTGTTACCAGGTAAATGCTGCATAAATTTCTCTTATCTAATTGTAAATTAACCAGTACAAATGGAAGAAAAAGTCTGTTATTATGAAAACACATACAAATTAATTTCCTCTTGTGTCAGGATGGAAGAATGACTGTACAGTAGTCTGTGTTCCCATGGTTAGGCCACCTCCAGTATCCTGGCCAGTGTTGCTGGTTCTGTGCTCCAGGGACACAAACCATCTAATTCAAGTGGCAGAGACAGTCTGTGGAAAGCTGAGGTTTTGTTCCCATTTGTGCTGTGATTTGTATTGTCAATTTAATATACTGTATTTTTCTCAAATGTTGTTTTCTATTTCTATTATTTTTTCAAGCTTGAAGTTCTTTGGGACCCTTTTTTACAGGATCTTGATTTTGCATTAAGCATTTCCAGATGTTAAAGTGTGAATGATATTTAACCCCATGTGCATGTGTTTTCTTTTCCTTGTTCTAGTACAAATGACTGGAAACAGATGCATGTTTTCTTATAAAATTTTTTAAATAAAGCTTAAAAATGCAATTGTGTCCTGAATATTTCACTTGAAAAATGAATGCTTTTGGTGTGTGCAAGGTATGGCCTCATCATTTTTCTGCTTCTTGTGGTACACCATCTTGTTTTCAGCACTAGGTATGTGCCCACTTTGAAAAGTGGCTGGTCACTGAAGCATGAAGATTTCTCTAAAAATATGGATGGTTATTGTCTGAAACAGCCAACTTCTTAAATAAAAGTGAACCAAGGTGTAACAATAGAAACTGATTTAAGAGCTACATTCTCCTGTGAATGCTCTTCTCATTGAGAAAGCCTCTGTTGCTGAATTAAAGCAAAATCAACAAACTATCATGAATTAAAAAGAAACAAAATAATTCCATAGAACATATGACTAATGCCTTAATTATCTTGTACATTAGTGGACAGTCTCCTAATTTTATGACTGAGAGGTATTAGGGGGTTTGTCTTCCTAAACATATGAGGGAACAAGAAGGCATCAAGAAAACTTGAGTGGAAAGGGTGAGAAAATTGAAATCTTCATTGTAAAGCTTTTCTCTCTGACAGACTTTACCTTTTATTTGTCAGAAGTTATCCTGACTGTTTATTTTCCCCAGTTCTGGACAGTTGGTTAGAATCCTGCCAGAACACTGGTGTTTTCACTTGATTTAAGTGCAGACCTGAGAATTAAGACTTTACTTAATTGGTCACATTACAAATGTCTTTATAATTTATGTGCATTTGATTTGATAACATTATTTAGCATGGTTTAATTATTAATTCATTTTGTTGGAAACCTTTTAAGTAAATGAAGTGACAGAACAGCAAGGTGATGGAATTCTGTGAAATATTTTGTCATCCAGAATTGTAGACACAAGCTGCTTTGAGTCCTGTTGTAAATGAACTTCGATAGAAAACCTCTTCGTTTAACTTTTCTTGGAAGAAATGGTTACTTATAACAGTCACATTTTTTGTAACTGCAGTTTCATGTTTGCTGGTTTTGATGTTTTTGCCCTGTCTAATGCTGGTTGTTTTCTTTTTCCCTTGAGGCTACCAATATCACCATCCCTCCAAGATGAGTAACAGCCATCCGCTCCGTCCTTACACAGCTGTGGGTGAGATTGACCACGTCCACATTCTGTCAGAGCACATTGGTGCTCTAATGAACGGGGAAGAATACAGTGACGTTACCTTTATTGTAGAAAAGAAACGTTTTCCGGCACACAGAGTGATCCTGGCTGCTAGATGCCATTATTTCAGGTGAAGTGTAGCTTTTTGTCAGGCTCACAGGAAATTTTTATGCTCATAAGATAAACATTGTTCCTCTATGAACTTTTCAGGGTGTAATCATCTGTCCATTGAGTATGACCTTTTCTGGGTGAATGTTTCCCAGCACATCAAATCATTGTGTCCGAATAGAAAAGGATAAATACCATGTCACAATGTTATCTTTTGACCTTCATTAAATTGGCTTTTGGAGGTAGTTTCACAAATTCAAGGGAAAGATAACTTGAGAACAGACAAGTTCTACAGCAAAATTGTTTTGATTTCTCAGAGTATAAATGGTGTGCCTTTACGGAATATACATGTTTAGAAAGTTTCGTTTTGATGCATTGAAATTGAGTATTCAAAGAGGTTGGGCTAATACGGATTAGAGTATATATTTTAAAATTAGGAATAATAATAGTAATCCAACTTTTATTTTTTTTTAGAGCTGAGCATTTTTTACTCTGAATGTATTTAATAGAACTTCCTGGTAATCCTCTTGCAGTGAATTTTGTCAGAGGTATAAGCTAATAACTAAACTGAAGTGTGACTTCAAATTTGCTCAAACAGTAATTGATTTTTCTCAATTCAGGATTTCATTGGAGTTGCCATGTGCTGGGTTTAGAGTGAGGAACAAGGGAACAAGAATCCTGAGATTTCCTAAGCTGCACTGTGAATTTCTTGTTTCGCTTGCTTTCTGAAATTAATTTTTTTAGTTTTCTTTCTCACTGACAGCACTGTGTTTAAAAAGCATGCTATAAGAACCATTTTTGATTCCGAAGCTTTTGTTAAAAGTTGACATGCAATTGTTTTATAGGATAAAAACATAGTG